>KZ506419.1:0-82807 GCA_002844005.1 Limosa lapponica baueri
CCGGGAAGCCCCCTCTCCGTCTCCATCTACATCAGATTTGGAACCGAACCACTCACCGCTGTCGCTCTCCGCGTGTCAGCATAAATAAGGTCTCCCCTCAGCCTTCTCTTCTCCAGGCTAAAGAGTCCCAGCTCTCCCGGCCTTTCCTCATCAGGGAGATGCTCCAATCCCTCCATCATCTTTGTTGCCCTAAACCTAAGTAGACTTTTCTTCACAATACAGGAAATGCTTCAAAACACCGTGGAACCTTTCCCCCCAGTATTGCCTGACTCTCCAGTTAAGCTTTCTTTGTTTCCACATCCTTTATGGTCTGGATTCCTGCAGCCACATGACTAGCCAGATTTATTTATTTATTTATTTATTTAGGAGAGCAGTAACATTTGCAGAAAGCTGACATTTTAAAGCTTGCAGAATCGGGTCACACCAGAAAACATCTTTCCCTCATTTTTGTGCGAGCCTGCCCCATTCTGCTTGTGTATGTGGGGCAAGGACACATCCAAGAGAAGAACGGAAAGATTTGCAAAAGTCTCCTGAAGCAACAGTACCAGGGACAATCCACCCAAAGAAAGAACCGTAGCATTTTCCCACCTGCTGTGAAAACCTCTTCCCAGCCTGCTCCAACTCGTTCCAGATACAGAAGCACACCGATAAACAGCTCTTGCTGATTTTATTCCCCTAACTTTAATAGCGCTTTAAATATAGCATTGACAAGCCTGTGCCTAGTAATTATTTAGAACCTGCCTCATGGTCAGGTTTTGTAGCTTACTGTTGCTGTATGGTTTTCAACTGTCAACAACTGAAAAAGGGCCAATATTGAAATACCTCACCTAAAGTAGCTTTTCTTATCGTGCACTGTGATATAAAAAGAACTGGGGGAAAAAAAATTCATTGCATATTTATCCCTTTCAAGTTCTCAGATTATTGAAGAACAGGAATGGAGGAACAAAACAGCATCCTCATTATGCCGGTTCCTTTTATCATCTTGATGTCCAAATCAGACAGTGGGATGCCTACGTACATCTCTTTTTTAATAAATGGCTGCTCATTGTGTTCTACCACATTACGTAGTGTCTGCTTTAGAAGACTGGCACTTTGCACCTATCGTAACATTACAAGAGGCAAGATTTCAGATACAGTTTAGTGCATGACTGGAACAGAGAAACATAACAAGATTCAAGGACTGTAAGCTGAAGTTAGAATACATTCAGGCAAAGAGAAATGAGCCAAACATGAGGTGTGTTTAACCACAGCCCAAGGTAAAGTATGCCAGGTGTTACCCTCTTTCTTTTGAGGGCTTTCAATCAAGATTGGGTACCTTTTACAAAAGATCTGTTTTTCTTTAGAGCTCTAGGAGAAAAAGACAGAAGAATATTTGAGAGAGAAAGCAAGTCACGTGTTTAAATGCTCAGAAATGCCCTAGCTGAACCCAAGCATTGCACCAGTCAGAGCTCTGGCATTTTGAGGCCAAAATCCAAAAGGACACAGGCATGATGTCAAGGTCTGCAGTATGTAAAAATACTGTTCAAAGAATAAAATTCACACTACTTAGTTACACACTGCACAAAGATTCAAACTTCAGTACCCTGAATGAGCGGTACTTAAAAGACAAATGTTGCTGAAGTCAAGAGGACACGTATCAAACTGCCACACTTTTGGACGTAGGTCTATATCTTGGGACTGTAGAGAAAAACATTAGGAAAATAAAAATTCAGGTTGAAGCCTTCTGCACTTAGCAGCTTACATCCCCATCTTGATTTCTGTCTTCTGTACAACAGTACAGAAAATAAAAGCAAACCACCAAAGTTGTTCTGTAGCCACGAACCTAGGAGCTGTAAGGTCAGAAGAAGAGCAAAGAGGACAGAGACTCATTTGTTCGGTGCCAGGGAGACAACAGACAAGAGGCAGATCTGCATATCAATTTCTACCACCTTGGGGGAACTTTATTACTTCAAAGATATGCCAGACTGAACCATAAGAGACACGGTTCAATGTTTCCTCAAACAGATTTCACAAAGAATGTGCTGAGTGCTCCCCTGAATTATGGCTTAAAGATGAAAACCTGATGACTGCCTGCCCTCACACCAAAGTCCAGCCTCCTTATTTGTCACTTCTCTTTCATAATTTGACCAATATGCCATTTTTGTCCTGTTGGACTATCTTCCCATTGGCAAAATACCGAGACCAAAAAAAAAAAAGCTCGCTAACACTTGCCATATCTCCTTACTTGCTCCTAATGTTTGGTGTAAAATTTCTTGCAGTTTTCCCAGCTTGGAACTGCTTTGATGTTTCTCCTCCCACTTTTTGGGGTGTTTATCCCCAGACCTCCATGCCATCCAGTTGGAGGGTGTTTCCCCTCACTGCTTTTTCCTTTATTGGAGCTCATTCATGGTGCTTTCCGGCACTATACAAAGTAACCTGACCAACACCATCGATAGTTTATTCTCATCTCTTCCTCCCAGGAAAGGTGTATGACTCAAGGATCGTCTCATTTTAAATCAACAATGACAACAAAATTCTTGCTCTTGGAATAGAGGGAGTGTTAAAGATGAAAACAGCTCTGGTAGCATTCTGGCTGACAGCAACCTTCCTGTTGCTGCTCTTTGGTTTCCTGCCACGTCCGTGGTGGTGGTGGTCCCCCCACATCTATTCCTCAGTGTGTTCCCACAACCTAGAAAGCTGCTTTACATTTCCTGCGTCGTTTCAGGAAATGCACAACTCAGTTCTATAGACACTTTTCCGCCAGAAACGTACCAGCCCTCACAAGAATCGATACCAAGCGCTGCACTAGTCTATCATCCTGATTTTGGAAGCCAAGTTATCCTCATTGCTCTCTGATTCCTACTCCTGTTACAACCCCAAAATTTAATACTGAATTGCTAAGCAGAATGGAGAGCTATTCTCTCCCACTTTGAAAGCCACAAGGAACAGTACTGCATACTCAAATATGTTATGCTTCAGTTTTCCTTCTAAAACACTTTCTGTCAGCAATCTGTTGTTAGCGTCCATTTTGTCCAACGAGTTCAAGCTTATAATCAGCATATTTAGCACCTGCACAGCTTTTGTTACTGCAGCAACCCCTGTTTTCTCATTCCCCACCCCATATTTACTTTAAGCACAAGTTTTACTAATACTTCCAGGCTTCTCTCGCAGTTATCTCTCGGATATCAAAGTCTTTCACCGTAACTCACCACATCCATTTATTACAAACTTCGTTAGCCCGGTAGGCTAGTAGGGTACAAGCCCAAGGAAGATTTGTACCATTGACCAAGATTCAAATCTGGAAAAGCAAGTGAGTACAGCACACGGAGGAAAGAAAGGAAGATAGATGTTCTTCTGCTAATGTTTCAGATCTCTATGAGGGTTCACAGAGGTTTTAATGGCAATGCAGGTGAACTGTAATGTGGAAGCAATAACTTCAACATGAAAAACTAAAGAATTCTGTTTGTAATCAAGCAATAAAGACACTAATTTTTATTTGCACCTCTTATTAGCCTGATCTCCACCCACTACCATGTCTGGAGTGCGTTACTTCTATGTACTGGTTCCGGTGGGCCAGATCACAGATATGCACCAGACATAAAAGGTGGTGAAGGAGGAATCCTATTCACTCACCAGATGAAGTCTGTGAACACAGAGTCCCAGTATGCTCCCAGTCAGAAACATAGTTTTTGTGAGGGCCCAGATATAAGCTCTGACCTACAAAGACCCACAGAAAATAAGATCTACATACTTGAGAGGTTGCTTCGTTCCCTAAGCACAGCAGAGCTGACTGGATTTGCCCTGCCAAATGTAGCATATTTCTATCAAGATCCTCCAAGGGGCCCAAAAACTTTGCTAGCCTTTCTTCCTTGGTGCCAGAAATGCACCAAGTTGAATTGCCTGCCGCAAGCAAAGCCAACCTTTTTCAGCAGGCGCTCACTCAAGGCTGGAGCCTGACGTTTCTCTGGGGAAACAAAGATCTGAGAAGTTTTCTCAGTAACACGAATGTGTCAAATAGCTTTCTAACACAGAAGAGCAGATGCTGCTATTTCTGTCTTATGGCCTTAGTCGGTAGCCAAGATTTTTCCAAGGCTGAGCAGGGATTTGGGATGGCTCTGTTTTGGAAGATCTCTTAAAGAAATACAATATTAAGAAAGGAAGTGGTAAGCACTCCTTCAAAGGGAGGCAACAGCATTCATCTCAGTGCACCTGGGAGGGATCCCAGAAGCCAGGGCACTTTGTTTTGCATTTTAAATGGTACCGATAGATGGCAAAACTTAGATATATAGATCCATACCCTGAATGAAAATATTCTAAGAACATCGTTTCATCTTTCCATCACTTTAAAGGATTAGCTTTCTAGGAAAAACACTGATATATTTGATAGAAAAAGACAGTTGCTTCACAATAATTTACTGATGTTTTATGGGGAACATTCCTTCAGTTAGCTTAACTGCTCCAGATACAAGCATAACTGCAAGGAAAATTTACTCAAATATTAATTAAGTACTTCATACAGCACATTACTGTGTTAAACATCCCTCGTGTTTTTTAAACATTTTTTCGGAGATGCGTAGTCTAACAGAGTACAATTAGCTTAATGAGATTTAAATTACACTAATGGACCTCATTAGCAGAAAAAGGTTATAAAGTCTTAAGAAGTTATTCAAAGGCTCACGTTGACATAAGGAGACAAGGCTCCCAAGCTTCCTTTATATTCAGTGAAATAGGTTGCAGTACAGAGCAAGAGTCAGTCCAGGAATCTAATTCAGATGTCCTGATTTAGCCTCAGAGGATCATGTCTCTCACCATCAACTCTGAATGAAGCTACTTACCCAGAAAGAGAATAGCCTTTGTGGTTGCCCACAACCCCTCCATTATTACTTATATATTTTAGGACCTTCACTATTATTTCAAAACTTGGTATGGAACTCAGTATTGTGATGAATTAGATGAAATACATCAATATACTTCTTTTCCATAAAACTGTAGCAACCAAAGCAATTAAAAATGTCATTTCCCATATTTTATAAGTAGACTGTGAGCCTTGTGAGATCCAATAATGGAGCTCCTGGTAAAACAAAAGTCTTGAGCCATATTTGCTTCTTGAATCTATTTCTGTACAGCAATAAAGTGAGCCCATTATACACAGTCAATAACAGGAATAGCAAGTCAGGCAGAGAACAGGAATCCCAATACTGAACTCAAAGCCTTCTCTTACATTCTGAGTTATTTTAAGAAGGTAAAGATTTTCTTTTTCTATTTTCTCTTCTTTATAGCCATTATGGAACATTTCAGAAGTGAGTAGGGAATTGTTTTAACGATTGAAAGGTTTGATGAGCTGTTCTACAATGAGGAATTTACTACTACATAGAGAACAAAGCATCAGAAATATTGTAAATGGGTGCAGTTTGGTATGTAAATCTGTAACATCATATGATAATACAGCTATTAGCACTTGAAGTCTCCTGAATTCACACAGAATATTGTTTCTTATGGCTATAAATGGCAGCTATGAAAGATTAAACATTCCCATGTTTCTTTCTCAGTGGCCTAGAGGAGCCTTTTACCCTTCTCTGAACTTCATTTAATGACCAAGAGCACTGTGTGGATTAGGTACCACTGTTTTATCCTCTGCTTTGGGGTGTAGCATTTTGGGGCTTTTGTGCCACATTTGTTGTTTGGGGTTTGTTTCTTTCTTTTTTTCCCTTTTTTCCCCCACGGTCTGGCTTACAGTCTGCTGTCTTCTACCAAGGCAAAGACAAAAGATCTAAGTAGCACGTAATCTGTCATTCAGCAGACACATCTGAAAAGCCTCTTTACTGCATTGATAAGTGTTTCTTCCACACAGCTCTTCTTCTGACCATCATATCGCTGGCAAGGACTTGCAAGCAACTGGCCAATATCCCATTTTAAAGGCCAACATATTGCCCTTCTCCATTTAGCAATGTGAAAATTGGAATCATATTCTTCTTTGGTACTGCTTAGACGTTTTCAACCCAGTCTCTACTTGACTCTCATTAGAGCGAGATGGCAAGGAACCTTCCTGTCCTCTCCTCCACTGGTAGTGCTGTGTCTGAACCTTCCTGTGGCTCCCTCCCTGCTGATGACTTCTTACGAACTTGCATTCCCAAATCCAGTACGAATGCAAATGTCTTTCTGCTGCTGTTCTATTAGTTTGTATGTTTTCTCAATCGGTCCATATTCTCTTCTTTGCCTTCCAACATCAGACCTAGTTGATCTTAAACAGTGTAACTTTTGAAGGGAGCTGTCATAACCCTGAAATCTTTTTTTCTTGTTTTTTTTCCTGTCTTTTTTTTTTTTTTTTTAATAACACACCAGTATTCTGTTGGGCTTGATGCTTAGGATGCCACTAATAGCTGTATCAGATTTTACATCATGGCAAAAATGTTGCTACGGAAGGATTGCCTATAGATGAAAAAACAAGGCTTATACTGGGTTTTGTTTGGTTTGGGATTTTTGTTGTTGTTTGTTCATTTGGTTTTGCATTTATTTTTGCTTTTGATTACTAGAAAAAAGAATCTAGTTGGAAAAATAGACAAGTCATTTGGCATTCTTAGTATCAAAGGATATGACCCTGCCATCCGCCTGCTTAGTGATATCCAATTATTTCTTCAGTTTATTAACTTATTGTTTTTTAGCTTATTTCTTAGACTGATAACCCCTTAACTGTTAAAAAGGACCAAAGTTGTTATAGAGAAGTGTGTCCACATAAAACAAACAAGCTGAGTTAATCATCATTACAAGAATTTGTTTAAACTAACTCCAGCTCAAACCCCAGTGTGTTAGAAACAAGATTAGTAGCAGGCAAGATGCCACAGCATCTTTAGAAACAGCTCCAAAACCCCTTTTCATCTTCACATATCCTTATTAATTATTTAGTGTGCACATAATCTAACAAATATGGAATAATTAATTGGTTAAGATAAGTGCATTAGTTTGTGTCACAGTAATATTAAATTATGTTCACTTAATTACAGCAATACTCTATAATTTTAAAATATTGCACAATATCTTGTATATTACCAAGTTCCTTCATCTCGTCAAAAAGGACCCCAGTTTAAACAAGCTGGTCCTTTGGAAAAGTGATGTGCATTCCAGACCTGTCACTTCACGGTCTCTCTTATTCTACTCCCTAATTAATAAATCAGACATTAGCCATGTCAAGGGAAACTTACTTTTGCCACAAATTCCATGTCATACCAATATTAAGCCTCTGCTTTTCTTAACCTTGTAAAGATTTTTGGTTAAAATCAGCAAGCTATGAATAACTTCTTGTTTCTCCCCTGTAAATTCACCTGTCTCCTGAGATAAACAGTTATAATTTGTTCAGCAAATGTTTTGCCAGATTTCAACTACATATCCCAACCTCCGGTGAATAACATTAGCCTTATGAAATGTTAAGAAACAAATCCTTCTTCCGCACATCGACCTGAAGCTACAACTGTAAGATCAGCCTTTGATTTCTTCTTCATAAAAAGAAAATCTACATGCTCCCAAGTTTCAAAACTATTCTGGTTAAAATCACTATGTGATTTTCTCCAATATCTACCATTTGTGTATCATTTCCTGTTCATCCTTTGTTATATACACAAAAAAACCCCAACAAATACACACAGACAACAATACCATGGAGACATCTCCAGGATGTGAGAAATCTGAATTGCTCTTCCGAACCAAGGTGCTTGTGTCTGTCTTGGGTGTTAGAGCAGATAAGGTACCAGAGATGTCCAACTGAAAGAAACTGAAAGGGACTTTAATTGAAAAAAGCCTGGATGAGCCTGGAAAGGCTGACTTTAGACTATCTCTAGAGCACAGATCTAAAACTTCCAAAGGAGGTGAGAAACCTTTGCAGTACTTACATAGCGTGTTTGGCAAAGCTGGCAATCACAATAGGGTATTGCTATGCATGCAAAGTCCATTAAAAGGACATGGAAAATGCAGAAGAACATGGGAGACAAAACACAATGTGGAACCCAAAAAGCACCACTTGAAAAGCTTTCCGTTTTTCCAGGCTTTAAAACAGATTTATAGAACAGAAGACCGTTTGCAACAGAAACAGCAATATCTTTTCAATTGAAGAAATCCAAGTTTCTAAAATGCCATTTCTGTCTCAAATCCCTATCTTTTTATTGGCAACACTCTGAAGCTGTAAAATGGGGAGAACTTTACCAATGTCAGAAGTTGCACAAGTGCAAAGAATAAAAAGATCAAGCTTGCAGTGCCACAAGAGTTTAGTCAAGAAATTCCCCATAAACAGAAAAGAAAACAACTTGGAGTCACAAAATGCATCACATCATCTGGAAATCTATCAAAATATTAACCAGAAAGTCAGAAAACAGACACAAATAGTCCCAGGAAATCAGCTGTCATATTTCAAATTGATTACGAAGGAAGTGCAACAATCAGGTTGTTGAGAACAGCAACATGAGAGATTTTGTTGTTGTCAGTGACAATTCCGAAACCTTCAGCCAAACACATCCTGTATGCAGACATTTGTTAGTTTGAGAGCCACTGCTGAAGGAATTAACGCTTCCACAGTGGACGTAAGACTTCAAACACGCTTTATTTTGTAGTTACTTGGAGGATGAGCTGTTCTTGAACTAGGTCTAGTTCCTACTGATAACTTGGAGACTTTTTGTATGGCACCAAGCACAAAGAGGGTCCCAGAAGGACTAATCCAAACTAAGCACTGAAGAGTACAATGTCAACAGAGCACCTGTGCACAGGTGAAACCATTCTCATTAGAGGTTTGTTTGAACAGGTGAACAGAGATTTTCAGCAAATGGTTTAAGCAGAGTTAATTGTCCAGAGGGTCTTTACAGCTCTAGAGTTTTTGTTCATTGAGTATGAAGTCACTGTTAAACTGCTGTTGCTTGTTCATTCTTTCCTCAGGGTCCCAATAGCAATTTCTCAGCCCATGCTTATTTTTCTCTACTGCACCAGAGACCAAAAGACTTCTCTCTAAAACAGAGCCAAGCCTGGGAAGGGTTGGACTCCAATATGAGAGTCAGAGGTGGCTCCATGCACACAGGGTCTAAGAGGAGAGGTAAGGCACCTGATGTGGCAGAGGCAGGGTCATCTTCATGTAAGATGAGACCCAAGACAAGGACATGGGACTTTAGCTGCCCAGCTTGAGAGAACTCTTCCTTCATTGTCTTTTAGCACTAAGATAATTCCAGGGACATTCCAGGAACACGAAGAATTTTTTGGCTAACCAAGATAGCAATTGAATGCAAACGTTCACATTAGGGAGCATAAGTGACAGAGCTGCTAACTGGCAGTTCCCTGTAGCTTGGTATGCTAACAGGAGTTGAGCTATTGCTATAACAAGGATAGCATTTCTGACAGATCCCCCGCACACAGGATACTGAAATCTTGACCCCTGTGAAGTCAGTGGGTGTCTGTCATTAAGTTAAGTGGGGACGTGACTCCGTCAGAACGCGCTAATGTTTCTTTTTTTATTCCCCACATACATGCATTTCCTTCAGAAATACTCATGTCTCAACAAATCCATCCTTTTCTGGATCAGTCACACGTAGAGTACCAAGAGCAAGAAGTGTCCTTCAGCAACCTGCTTTCTATGTAGGGCTTACAGAAATAGGGTAGCCCAGACTCTTCAGATAGCAGTAGATACATCCCCAAGGTTTGCTGAGGGGCCTTTCAGGTGGCCAAAGAAAACTCCTAAACAAGCCGCAGTCTCCTCTACCAGTTGGGACAGGTAATGTGCATGGAGACAAGGAAGAACTCCAGCATGCTGAGCCAATGACAGGACTGGGCCATCTTGCAGGAGAAAGTTCTCTGTGTCAGGCTGTGTTAGTCCAAAGGTCCTTACCGTGGTGTATCTCTGCTGGTAGCGTCAGTCTTCCTACTTCTCAAACCGCACAGACCAACCAAAGTGATGAAAATCACACACAATTTCTGACAGGTGAAGAGAAGCTGTAATATTAGGCCATGAATACACAAGACAAAGTTAACACAGGGGAACGCAGAGCATCGAGAAGACTTGGGAGTTACGTTTGTGGCATAGCAGGTCTCTTTGCGTGCTCCAAGTACTGCCCAATTTCATTGCTCCTTTCCCCTCCCCTGAAGCCACCTACGCATTGGGTCTCCCTACCAGGGCTCTGGCTTGCTCCAGGAGCTGCTGCTCCTCCAAGAAACACCTGGCATTCCCTTAGCAGCACAAGAGCTGACTTTCTCAGGAGACCCTCTGGGCAGGAATACAACACAAACAGCAAAGAAAAGCTCACTGCATTTACTGAAACATATGCATTTCCACTGTTGGCTCTGTCCAGACCATTACAAGGAACCAGTTAAATAAGACACAAAAGTATCTGCCGTCACATCAGAGGAACATGGGTAAACTTCTGCTCATTGTACCTGTGTGAGATACTCTCTGCTCTTTGTGCTTTTAATCTAAACCTTGGATAAAAGCGATGTGCAGAAAAAATGCCTGCGGTTCAGGCAGTGCTGCAATCAGCAGTTCTGAAGCATTTGAAATCAGTGGGGGAAAAAGGGATGGTTTTATTTCTGTCATTCCCATGTTGAGGGATGCCAGAAAGGCCATTCCAGAAGTGTAGTCGAGTCAAAGCGGACTATAAATTTTCAAAACAACTCTGAACCCAGCACCTCAAAGCTGAGCTGGAGACAGCAACCCTCTAAGACTACTTTTCAGATGTACAAACCATCTTTTATACCGCAGGAAGTTACTACAGAAAAGCATAGCATTTTTGTTTGGCAGATTCCAGGAGGAGCCTTTATTATTGACGTGGTGGCCAGCGTTATATGAATCATATAGAGAAGTGGCTGAAATATTACAAAATTCCAACATTAAGCCAATGAGTGATCCAAATAGGCCGTTATGAGATCCGATCAGATCCTGAGCAGCAATCTGGTAAAACACTAATCTTCTGCTTTGAAAACTGAACTCAAGCCCGGATCCTCCCATGGTCAGGCAACAGGTAAATCAATTCCCCAGCACCACCTCTGCAAGGGAACTGCTTGTAGAGTATTGTAACCATCACTAAATCTGATCTTCTACCTTTTGAAGTCAAAGGGAGCTTTCGATTACTTACAATATCTGGATCATATCAGTTCTAATAAAGAAGAGCAGAAGCAGGCGACTGAATATCAGATTTTATCTTCTTGCACCTTTCCTACTGTATGGCCCAGACGGCATAGCACTGGACGTCAATACCAAACATGTCAGATAACACAAGGGGAGGAAGTCTCTCACCTATGGAATTTAAACTTATTACATCTCTAAATGCAAGGCACAACTGTCTTTATAACTCAGTATGTTTTCAATAAAAAAAAATAAAATATAATTTTTCCCTTCCCTTGCCAGAAAATAAATTCAAGAACACAGCAGCATCCGAACTGTCTGCTTGTGAGCAGACCAGAGTCCTTTGCTGTTCCTTCTCTGATCTCAAAGAGATTTTATCATCCCCAAAGCTGTAATGTAAAGGAGTTCAATCTGTCTACAATCGACTGGCTTGGGTAACACAAGCCAGAGATTCACCAAAACTGCCAGTTTTTCTCTAGACATGGTCCCAAAGCATATGATTTTGACAGCAATGTCTTCTCTACTCCAGCAGTGATTTAATTACCGTATTTCAAATTCAAACCTCATCCATCATTCAAGGTTGGAAGAAAAGCATGTCACAGTCACCGTTGTCCATTTTTGCCTTAATTTCCAAACTGAATTAAACTTATACAAAAGAGGTTACTTGGCAGCATGTGTACATACGTAACTCCCGAAAAAGTTTTGAACCCCTCAGTCAATTTGTTACAGGAGTAAGAGGTCTGAAAACATGTTAAGATTCCTACAGTTTGAACAGTAGCATGTTTCAGGAACAGAGAAGAAAGATCCCATGCCTTAACATGATCTCCCTTCAAGACACCAGGAAACTGAGACAGACAATCCGATTTTGGGGAATACCAAAAATATTTCCTAAAAATTAAAAACTTCACCCGCTGTTTCTGTCTTCTTAGCCACCAAAGTACTCTCCCTAGAACAGTAGGCTTTAAGGTAGAGTCATAAGGAGCAAGGGGGAAGCTAGCTAGCTATCTGCCTGTCCATTGGAAGTAAATTCCTTCCTTTCATTACTATTGTGGTTCTTTACCTGTGATACTTTACTTTATCCACACCAGAAATACACTGAGAATACGAATCACCATGCATCCATTTGAATCATCACTGTATTTGGAGATCAACATAGGAAAAAGTTCAGCTTCTGGAAGACAGAATTTTTTTCATCACTGTCTGCATGTTAACCAGCCCGTGCTGGTTACAGCTGGATTCAGTCTTGCTGTCCTAAAATCCAGAGCTTCTCCACTGTTAGATCATAACCTAAAAGAAACTGGTGCTCTGTCTGCTCTGGATCTCTGATGTTTTCTCAGTTCTGATGCCACCCAGAAAGTGGCAAGGTGTGCAGGCAGGGTAATCTGTGTAAGATATAACCTGACATTAGCTGGAGCACAAACCCAAATCCAGAGATCTTCCTCTGCCCCACTGGTGCCCAGACTTCCCTCTGAAACCACAGACTAATTTGGGATTTGTCCAACTGATATTTCATTCTGCACAACTGGGACAATTTCACCATGAGGCAGTAAGAAGTCGAACTCAAAATAGCCCTTTAGCTCTCTATTTCCCCTTTGTGCCATTTTGATGAAACAGGTCTAAATTTCTCTTTAGCAGGAGATGTACAGAAAGCAAAGGTGAGCACCTCCTGGACACTAGCTCTAATTACAGACCTATTTAAAAAGGTAAGACTGGAGCTATCAATGGACCTACACATACGGAAGGAAAATGCTTTTGCTCCTACTGACATTCACACCACATTCAGTGTTTTGACTCCTGAGCAGAGACTGGCAAGTATTGCACCCCAGAGTAAAACCCCAACCTTCCCGAGAGCAGCAAGGTGTTTGCTGGCAGGAAACTCTAAGGAGGGTGATGCATTTTGCTTCAGACAGAGCTTGTAGTCTACAACTACAAGCACAGAGAAGGAGAACGCTGCTCACCACTGCTCTCAATACAAGAGCCAAAGGGCATCAAATGAACCTTGCCAGCATCAGGCTTTAAAGCAAACAAACAGAAGCGATTCCCAAAACAGCTTAAAATTAAGCTGTGTAATGCCCTGCCACTGGAGCTACAGACATCAGAAGGATACACAGAGTTCACAAGCTGCTAGAAAATTTCATGGAAGGAAAATCCACCTTGGGCTACTAAAGATGAAGGTATCACTGGTGGCTAAAGGAGTTGTAAGGACAACTTTCCCCAAGCACCTGCTACCAGAGGCAGGATGGTGAGCTAGACAGGCCTTTGGTCCAGGACGACCACCCTCCTTTTCTTTCCTTGCCTTTTGATTTTTAATTTTCTGACTCCTTTCCTAGTTGGATATGGAGGATGTGGGAATACATGCTCAGGTACCTACCTCAACTGCTGAGTAGGCAACAGGACACTCCAAGCTCGCCATCACACTGACGACCTAAAGCCCTTGAAAGGGGCATATAGGTCACCTCCTACAAGCAATCAGAAGAAATGATGTGCTCAAATACCTTTCCACACACTGGTCTCAACCACTGATCCTGCTACTTGCGTTTGCAAGCAACAGTGACCTCCTTGAACTTAAGCAAGTAGCTTGGTGGTGCCTTTTGTCAAAGAAAGGTATTTGGGGTCCATCTAGGCTTGTAAGTTGCTCTGCACTATTCCATCAGCAGCCTGAATAAAAATTAAAATTGTTCCTATCTCCTACTGCATTAATTGCTACTCTGGCCGTAAGTCAGCGAAACAGAATGTCAGAGCTGAAATGTAGTTTTCACAGCTAAGACAGGCAGGCAGGAGTGGGGAAAGGCAGTGAATTTATCTTGACAAAGCAAGAAAAGACTACAGAAACTGCCAGGACAGAGAGAGACAGGCAGCCTGGCTGCAACAGGTTGTCACCCGCAGAGACTGCTGTGACACTAAAGCCACACTCCCTCCTTGTCCCTCCAGCACAAATACCAAGACACAGCCAAAATTTTCACTGGAAGGCACCAGTTCCCAGAGGATGATCTGCTACAGCTTCATTTCAGGTTAGGTATAACACATTGGTACGGACATGCACATAGCAAACTGTCCCTATAGAGCTTCTTGTTTAACTCACACCTAAGTTTTGACACGAGGCAGGATGCTTATTTTGTGGGGCAAAACTATGTTAAAACGGGCCAAGGGGGCACCGGGATTCTGGCTGTCACTGTTTCAGCATGAAGCACTGCCTTGATTTCACTGTGATAACCTCCTGGAGGTTAGCAGTAGCTGGAATTAATCTGCCAAGACAAAGCCTAACCAGGAGTACAGGCAAACAATTAAATGACTTGTGATTTCAGGTATTGTCTGTCAATTGGATCCAGACACTAAAATTCACTGGACAAACTGGTGCCTCGCCTTCGCAATGCCAAGTTCAGCCCTCAAAAGCACAACTGAAAAACAAAGGCTACTGCAAGGTCTAGAAATAATGCCAAATGGAGAGCTGCAAATAACTTCATCGGGCTTAAAAATATGGCACCTAAAACTCGAAGCAAAAACTTTACACCCAGTTCCTGCCAAACATTTCCGTATCCGATCACCGGACTGAACAGACCTTGCATGAGGGCCACGTTGCTTAGAGAAGTCCCATCCTCTGGTTTCCACCTCTTGCAGATGGCCGTATCTTCCCAAACCAGAAGACAGGAGGGCATCTAGAGGGAAGAAATCATGTAATAGGTTTCTGTATTCAAAAGCATGGTTTCTGTAACGCTGCTTAGCGGAACATCCCAGACCAAATACCACCAGCACTGAGCTTTGTCTGACGCCAGTCCGTATTCACTGGATACGGATCTGTTTTATTTTTCTAGAAAGGTACACAATTAAAACAGGGCTCCTTTCCTGCTCTGTTTGATCTTGTTCAAATATTTATAACATTCCTGAGCAAAACCACATACCAATAGTATATGTTCTTTGGATTTCCACAGTGACAAGAGAATTTCAGAGGCAGGAAATGTCTTCTGTATCTAGAGCCTTTTTTTCCCCCCCTTTAATACAAACACAGTGTCTTCAAGTCCTCTGTCTTAATGAAGCCTATTATTTTGGAAGGTATTCCAGGCTGAATGGGAAATAAATCCTTTCATTGTACTTTTTTTTTTTTAAATATTATATCAAAAATCTGAAGTAGTTAATAATGCTCTTGGCAGATAAATTTTTATGCTATTATGAAATACAAGAAAATTGATCTAGGATTAAGGTACTGGCCTACATTTTTTTAAAAGTCTTAATTACAAGTTCATTGATTTTTCTATAAAGATATAGAACTGTACAATAAAAAGGTTTTGCAAGCAATACACTCCTGGTATTTGCAGCACTAATGAGAAATGCAACTGTGATCCATGCTCCATTATGCTAAGTGGAAATTAATATATGAGGTCTTTTTACGTAAAACATTTGAAACAAAGGTAAGTGAAAGGTGGGCAAGAGCAAAAAAAAGATCATTATGCTTGCTTTATGAGCAAAAACCTGCATAAAAAGTTTAAACCCAGGTCATCTTCTGTATCTCACCAAATCTAAATCATCTGTCCTTTAACTGACTCTCTCCCACATTACTAACAGAAGCTCCCTGTAGTCTTCCAGAGAACCACTTTGGGCCTCTCCTCCCTCTTTCTCCAGGCTGCGTCACCTGGGGAGGGTTACAAACCCTTGCAAACTGCCTTTCCATAGCCAGTCAGCACCTCAGCTGACTCCACAGAGACTTTGAGGCAGGAATGTTCTTTTTGCTCTGTGTCAGAGCGGAAAGTGAGACACATTATCAAGTTTAGTGTCTATCCGAGTCTGGTAATGAGCCATTTTTCCCTCCTCCGTATGTAGTAAAGCAACATAAAGGAAGTTTATACTTGCAGACAAAAGTTCCTTCTCTAATTCAGAGCATGTTTGGCAAGAGAGGATAGGTATGCATTGTACCTTTCTTCTCCATACATCAGCTGATGACTCAGCCCGACAGTGCCACAAAAAGCATCTCAGACTAAAAGCTAATGCTGTAGCAGAGAGCTTTGTGCTCGCTTGCAATTTATACTATTTATGATATGAACTTGCCGAAGTTCTGGCTCTCAGGGAGTCTCCAGGTGTATGTTCGTATTCATATGAGTCAATAAGGGGTTCCTAAAGGAGACGTGTTTTCTCACCCACCAAATCAGAAGTGGTGCACAGGGGCTGCAGTTCCTTTGGTTGCTCTGTACCTTTTCCAAGCCTAGCACCTAGCTTCTCAAACTTTGCATTTTAAGAGAGTAAAACTTGCATAACTTTCTACATGCAGGATTGGGATAGGTTTGAAGATGACTAGCACATACTCAGGGGTTTTCTAATAACATATGCATCTTCTGTCTCAGAAGTATTATACATTGCCTATACGGTAGCAGCTGAAAAGAGGCAAGGTCTTGGAGATTTGTATAGAATAGAACAGAAACCTGTCACAAACAAAAATACAAAGCCTACTACTAAATAAACAAACAAAATAAATCTCCGGGTTTCATTTCTAGATTTTTCTGGCATCTCCTGAATCCAGGTGAGCGTAGAAGAGACAGATGACCTCTTTGATATCTTAATTGATGCAAAGAAGCTCATTGGCTCCCACTCTCCTGAAACACTTGTGCTGTTTGAAAATAGTAAGAAAATGTTCATTTGATGAACCATCAAACTGAGCATGACACTGCTCTCCCCTCAGTGATTTTGGAGAACACACAAGCTATGGCAAACAGCTCTTCTGCTGGAGCTATTAGTTTATTCTCCTCTGGTCAGAGTGCAAGCAGCTTTCGTCACTGCTCTTCTAGGTACCACGGTACTGCATGTTCCAAAATAAATTAAGTCCTAGGGCCAGGCTCAGCTAAACCTTTCCCCGCATTTGCACTCAACCCAAACCCACTCACAATGTGGAAAGACGGAGTTAGTAGAAGAAAGAGGTGAAGTCAGATGCGGATGCCTGCAGAAAGAGGAAAGAGGAGGAGGAAGCAGGCACAGGCTGATGGAAAAGTGTTTAAGAACAGCCACTATGGAGGATGTGGAATGACTTCAGGCAGTGAGAAGCAAGTAGATCAAAATGGTGCTTTCCAACAGGCTATGTCTCTAAATCTTGCGCACTGGTAACTGGGCAAAGATTACAAACAAATAAATAAAACACAAGTCACCCCAGCATAGAAAAAAAATAATAATACAGTACCAAAGAATGATGATCTAAGAAAATCTCCCCACTTCTACAGACTGGCCGGGACAGACATCAGACAGTCACAGCACACAGTCAACAGCATTTCACAAGACAAAGGCACGAATCCCACTCAACCCACTCATTGGCAGGCTGCACCCTGCCAAAGTTCATGGCAGCTGCCTCAGAATATGGTGGTGGCCAGACACAGTGGTGCTGACACCAGGAGAGGTGAATATTGGGGCCTGTCATACTTCCAAGTACATACCAAATGAATCCTGTAATGACTGTCTCCTAATTGATACAGGAACATGAGAATTACATATGGAGGACGTGGGGTTGGCAGTGATCCATTACTGTTTAACCACAGCCCACCAGAGAGAGCTCACAGCAGGCACAAAAGTGCATGAGCTCAATTCCTGAACAGCTTTATTTCTGCCTCCCACATCACCTTTTGCAGGCCTATGCCTTCATTTCTGATGATTCCCTGTTTCACAGTGAGCGAGGGGAATCGTAAATATACTAGTTCTCATCAACACTGGCACCCCGTGTTAGCCTCAGGTTTGGAAACACTCCTGCCATTAGGAGATGAACCCTTTGTGAAATATTAAAGTGCTTGCTTACTGCATGTGCAGTCCTCCCACACAAAGTAAAAGTGCCTTCACCATTAATATCCCAGTATCTTTCAAAGCAACGCATTCGGGGAAAAATAGAGTGGTACTACTGAGCATACACTTGGCATCACTGGGTTACAAAAACCACTTTCTGATTCCAGGTCCCATCAGTAGAAAGCGATTTGGGAAAGACAGGAGTGCTTCAGTCTCATCTTCTCAAGGAGTCTTAGTCCCAGAGACTAACTTAGAGAAGGAACGAATGAGTTAAGGGAAGATTCAGAGGATGCAAGTCAGCTGAGCTTTGCATGGGGAAAGAAGGTCTCTTCAGCCACCCAAAGGACAGCAGTACATACCTTGGGATGCCACATCCCTAGTGCTGACCAGCGTTTCACTAATCCAGCCAGGAAACAAACAGCCCCTCTCCATCACACGTCTCTCAGCTGGATGGGGTTGCAGGTCAGTTTGAGTTCCCAATTACACCAAAGCAAAAATCTGAGCTCTCTTGCTGTTGCCAGCATAAGCACATAACTTAAGGGTGCATCTTTCTTCGTTTTCCCGTGACCAGCAGAGAAGCACAACCACCTCTATGATGTTGGCTGCAGCACTTTTCTGCTCTGAGCCAGCCCCATGCGCCCTGCCCGCCCCAGGACAAGCAAGTGGCACTGCCAGCGTTCACGTGCTACGGCTGTTGAGAGCACAGGAACGTTCTCTCACAGGAAGGCACAGGTAGCCCCCACTATTTATCTACATTTGTATTTAGAAGTTTTAAACCTGAGCATAAAGGGTATGACTGGAAAGTCACGTGAAGCAAAGAGAGCTTAAAATAAAAGGAGGGGGTGGAAAATGCAGGAACCCCCAGAGCTAGTGTGGAGACAGAGCCTTTGGCCATGCAGGTGAGGCCTGTGCTATGGTTGGGTCAACACATTTCTTATATCTTCAGCTGCAGCAGGAAACTGACAGCTCTACCTTGGAAAATATTGACTCTAGGGCAGAAAAATTAAATGAAAACCCGTCGGCTTTTGTCTAGGAAAGTGCAGTTGAGATCTTTCCTCTGTGCCTCGTGGGAAGTGCATTTCAGACCCTACATAACTCTGACACATGTTCCTACGTGGACTGGACTCCTCAGTTATACTCTCAAAATACATAAGCTACACCCTCTTCTGGTTCTAGTATTATTTTTTTTTCATTGGTATTTCTGCAAGTACCAGATCACAATCTCTGGACAAAAATATTTTATTTTTCTTCTTCTTTTATGAAAATACAGGAGGGCAGCTTTCTACAGAAAAAGCCTTCTTTAATAAAAAACAAATTTTCTGTCAAAACAATTTTAATGGAAATATTTTAACAGGCTCTAAGAGTGGCATGATGCACCACTTGCCAACAACCTTCTACCTTTGCATTTACAGCAGTGCTTTGTCTGCATTTGCTCCAACAGAAACCATTTCTTCAGCTTTCAATCCTTCAAGATGAAGACTTAAGGCAAAATGTCCTCTTCCACGCACAGTGGCCACTTTGTGAAGGTTTCTGTAGCTTTGATTTCCCTAGTGGCTAATTTCTGACCATTATATCCACACTCTGCACAAAAATAATATTAGAGGTCAAGTCAGTTTAAAAATAACTCCCTATCCTTCCTTGTCTAGAAAGATATTTTTACCTAGATCATTTCTGTAACACAGCATAGCTCCAAAAGGCCATATTGTACGACTGAGGGGGCAGGAAGAAGCAATACAAAAGAAAAGAAGGTCTTAAGCTGGATCCAATCTCTGCAGCCAAGACATAAAGAATCTCCATTGAGAATTTTCATCTGACTTTAGAGAACGATTATTTCTGGCAACTTGAGTCCTCCCAGGAAGAACTTGAGTGAAAAAGGGGAGGGGAGGGGAAGGGATAGGGAAAGGGGTAAAAAGGTATTGAACTTCCATAAGCATTCTCCACCCATATTCCTGTTTGACAGAAGAATGATATTTCTGTTTACAACCATTTAAAAATCAATCTGAATACATTTAATATTAAAGATCACTTCTAAATATTTCTTTGAGCTGCCAGGCAATTTTTACATCCATGCACATGCCAAACAGCAGAAAGCAGAGTTACTTTCCCAGCTCTCAAAAGTCTCACTGGGAAGCTAATTCAGTTGGCATCTTCGCTGTGATACAGTTAATGTCAGCAATCTAAAAATCTTAAGATATCATACCTGCACATAAGCACTAAGATAATCCATATCAAGATTGTAACTGAGTCATATAATCAATTTCTGCTGCAAGAAGTGTGTGACATGAGACATATGGCATCTCATGGCTACTTCTAGGAAGCATACCTTTGAATAAAGTCCAGGTGGTATAAGAGTCAAACCTCCTTACTTACCTACTCCAAGCATAGTAGTACTGTAAATTTGGCTGAAACATAAATCTAAGGCCTCTAAAAAGAAATGTAATTATGTGGGCACCACGTGGAAACAAGACCAATGGAAAACATTATGGCGTTCAAATATCAGAGTTCATATTAAGAGACAAGGAAGAGTCTGCCACCTTAGCAATGGGAGGGAGGGTGTAGGAGAGGTAGGGAAAAAAAAAAAAAAAAGAAAAGAATTTATGGTTTGACCCTGAGTTCCTGCACAAAGAAGCAAGGACACAACACCCCAGCACCCCATGCTACTGTCCACAGAAGAGACCTGAAGGCAAGAGGGGAGCTGAAACTTTATTCTTCACCTCCTATTTTTGCTCACAGCTGAGGAAAAACTCCACATTTTTCAAGGTGTCACTTGTAATAGGCTTTATAGAAGGAAAACAAGAAAACTCCCACAGAACACCTAGCTGTTGCATCTTTCTCTGGGTTACTGAGAACAGAGACTACCCATTTCTCCCTAGCTGCCCTTGGCTTGGGGCGCTCTAATCTTTCCCTGGACTCCGAGGCAGAGCTGTAATAAAGAATGAGTCACTGATTTCTCATGGACAGGCTAATTTTTATCTCAAATTGTGCTAAATTATCAGTTAGTGACACATTCAATTAAATGGACTTTAACACTTCCCCCCTTTCCCCATTAAGTACTTTACAGAGGTGCAGATTTCAGCTACTGTGTGTGGTGTGGGCGATGGGAAACATCTCTGGTCTGCAGGTGGCTATTCAGTACAATTTTGCATAGCACCCTAGGCACTGGAGGTGGAGAAGTACACAAACACAGAGGGCTCAAAGAAAAAGTTAAATTGAGATCAGCAAATAGAGGAGAAAGACAGGAGGAATTCACTAAAGGGTGTAAAGTTCAATTATCCATCTTGGTGCACTTGGAGAACATTTTCCCTCTGCACATTCACCCTATTTAATTCAATAAACACGTGGTTCATTCTCCATATAGCTCAGCATGTGAATCTGTGCTATCTGTCAAAATTGGCTGAGGCTTTTCAGATGGAAGAGATTTCTGTCAGAAAAATGCTCCTACAGAAGGATCAAGAGTGTTGCACAGGAGCATGTTAATGCCACCAGAGCTTTGACAGGCAGCAGACAGTGCTCTCAAGAGCTCTAGCTACTCAGCAGCTCTCCTGCAGACACGGCCAGCCCAGGCAGCCCACCCACCAAGCAAACTGCTGAGGCGCAAGGCAGCCAAACATCTCAGAGTTTCTGAAACCATTTGTTTCTGAAGGAAGCAAGAAGTTTTGAGAAGTGAGATGAATCTTTGTCTTTTCTTGACTGGACTTTTTCTGGGGAGGAGAAGCGTACTCCGTTTCCTACCAAAGACCAGAGCTGGCTATGGGCTGGTATTTTCCAAAGCCTCTTAAAGTATTTGGTCACAGCAATCTCAAGGGGCTTTCAGGGGCTCAGCTGGTCCATGCAAGTATTCACAGGCAAGACCATGTTCCTGTATCACCAGAAAAGCTAAGGGCAGTTCATTCAGAGCAAGAATCTGCGGCTAACAAATTTTGTCCCAAAAGCAACAAGTGCAGAGCACTTTATCCTGTTAGGTGTTAGCCTCCTTTGATCAAAATATTGATTAGAGGAATAAGAATACAGATCTTAAGATCTGGATTCAACTGGGTAAAATCTATGTAGGCAAAGAAAAAGTTAGTTGTCCAGACTCCTTTCTGACCAATGAAGATGTAGAAACTTCTAAGGTTCATCTGGCTGATTTTGGATAGCTCCCATGACATAAAATAAATCACCTCTTAAAAATACCCATTTCTTTCCATCAATAACTCAGATCAGCTGCTTGCAGTGCAGATATCTACTAGTTGAAGTTGATGCATCCCAGCTTAAAATGTCATCCCAACCCTAGGCAATTTTCTACAGTACTGGGGGTAAAAACCGTACTAATAAAGATGGAAGAGCGTTTCTTACACTTGAAGCCTGCAGACAAAGGAAGTTTCCAGTCAACTGCAGTTGTAATCTCTAGTAACAAAGCAGGTAAAGCAACCTCTCGGTTGGCAGCTTGTTTCTTTGTGAAGCTTAGGAGTTGTGGTTTTGCGGAGAAGATACAGGGTAAGGTGAACTTTTACTCAGCTTCAACAATGTTGATGTTTTGTTCTGACAAATGAGAGACAGCTCTTTACTGCTACTTGCAGAAGAATCCTATGATTTAAGTTCTTTATGGTGGAAACATTATTGCACATGCCGAAGAAAACCCCACAGTAGTGAGATACTGTCTTTGGCATGCATAAGGGGCACAGTAAACCCAACAAGGGGCATCTGTTATTAGTTTGATGCCAAATTAAGCAAGGATGCAAGAGACAGTTGAGGGATGAGATCCTCACCCAGCTGAATGCCTTGAGTGACCAAAACCAGCAGTGCTCTGAGTGGGTGATCAAGGACAAACAAGCCTTGAAGCCACCTTCTCATACTGTTTGCATGGCCAGCATAATTCTCAAAGGCTCTCTCTTTTGCAGAAGGTTTTCCTGACAGTTGCAGGCATCCTACCCAAGCCTCCACCTTCTGACTGTTCCCTTTCATCCCCTACACACACTCATCCCCTCACCCCTTCACTTGCACTGCAGCCTCACAGCCATCTAGCCCTTTGGCAAGAGGAGGTGGACTAATTGAAGGATGCTGTGACACAGCAGATGTAGGCATGTTCACTAGTAAGGAACCACTCTCAGGAAGCCTCACTGATCGTGAGCCCAGAAGCATGAGTCCATGTGTTCCAGCAGCAGCATGGCAGCCTTTCCCATCCAGGGTCCAAGTCCAGCCCTCATGTGGCCTACTGAGTGACTTACAGAGGCAAATGACCAACCCATCTTTCTTCCCACCCCACACAAGGACTTGAGAAGGTCAACAGATACCAAAAGATAAATACCAAATCAGTTCCTGGAAAGCAGATCTCCATCAGTCCCATGGACCAGGAGAGAATGAGACGAGGCTCAAGTTCTATCCAGAAAAATCTCTTACGTACCCATCTCCAAGGCAGTGAAACCTGTTTTCTACTCCACATATTAACTCCAGGTAGCTAAAACCAGCTATGCAGCAGTTGCTTTCAGAGTTTTTGTTATGTAGATTTTGTTCCTTAACAGTAAATTTTCAACGCAAAATACAAAAGCTGAAAAATTGCAGGAATTTCTCCAGCAATGGCCTCATTGAAAGAAAGCGATATGCTTAAAACACTATTGATTTAACCTCTGAGGGCGCTATACATCAAAGAGAGCTGACACTCCTGACTCACTGCCAAATTGAAATGAAACTCAGCAAGCCACATAATCACAGAAGGACAAGGGCAGTAAATTCCAGAGGAGTTCCTTAGACTCTGATGGAGTCAAACTCTCCATAAGACACATCCCTGGAGAAGAAAGCAAACCCCGAAGGATGCCCTCCCATTAAACAAAGAAATATAGATCCTTAAGCTGAAGACTTGTGCGTTTGCTTTTCATCATTGCCCAAAGATAAAGTGCATATGGCATAACAACAGAAGTTCTGATGCTTCAGCAGTTACCTAAAAAAGGTCAACACTGTAATACAGTTAATTTTAATCAAAATAAATAAATTTAAAAATTCTGCCTGAATGAAGTGTAAAGCCATCAGGAGGAAGATAATCACTGCCTGCTATAATTTAAGCATCACAGTCAAGCACATCCAGCTCTAAGGATCCTGGGCACCATGTTCCCAGCAAGATACAGGTGTACAGATTTCTCCAAAGCATTCACTTTTACACAGACATTTTCAAAAAGAGATGATTAGAAGAAAAATCTCACTTTGAACTGATATTTACTATACCCACTAGACAGTCACTCAACAGATGGTAAGTATACAACAGCAGTAATAACATTATCAGCAGCAGAAATATAGAAGGAAATACCATCAGCCCTGATACTTCAAGGCCCTGTCCAGGAACATACATAGTCAGTTTTTTAAATAATGTATTAACCATACAGACTCCCAAATGCTCCCAACAATTTATGTGCTTCAATCCTTTGTCTGTTGGGTTTTTTTTTATTTTTTATTTAAAATCAAAGCTACTATTGGATTTTGGGATGTGCATTCTAATTGCTATAAATAAAACATGAATTATTGGTTCGATGTATTTTTCCATGGCAACTCCTGCGTCACACACAGCGTTACGTTTTTGAAAGAGAGCTATATTCTTTGAGAGAGAGGCCAAGATTCACACTTAGGATGGGCTCAGTTCAGCTTTACAGTTTCTGTTTGAGTAGAACATATACTAGAAATGAAACAGAATGGTTTTCAACTAATTGTAAATTAATTAGGCACCAGAGCCTATATAGTGCCCTCCACCAGTGCAAAGAGCTGTGTGCTAAATTCCCATACAAAATGCAAGGCTTCTTGATTCTTCACGCACAGATCCTCTGTGACGTCTTCAAATATGGAGCATCACACACCCGCAAAATCCTGTTCCATTTCTGTCTCACATTTGAGTATTAAGAAACCTGCCTCCTGAAGTTGCCAGCAAGGAGGGGAAAGAAATTACTTTCCTGAGGTCTGTGACCTGGTCTAAAACGGAAAGCTTGACTTCTGTGCCTAATAGATTGGGTCAAGAAAAACATAAGAAGCCCCTTACGGGGCTGGCCCTGGTAAGAATTTGGCCCTGGTAAGATAAAACAAGTAAAACATGAGTTGCAGGATGTATTTTCCCCCCTCAAAAAAAAAACCAACAAAAAAACAAAACAGTTCAACATTACTTAAAGTCACCCATCTGCATTATAAAGGAAAATTCCCAAAGTACAGATTTCCAACTATTTTCTGAAAGGAGCACATATTTAGGAATATTTAGTAATTTACTGACCCAAAATCAATTTTTCATTTATGAGGTAAGATTTTTACACTAATTTAGAAGGTTTGATATCTGAAGTCCAGTAACTTTCGACTATTAACTAAAGGAAACCAAGTTTAAAGACACAGTGGTTTTTAAAACTGTCAAAAACCTCCCAAAAATCTCGTTTGTTGCACAAACCAAGTTCTATAGCTCAGACAATACAATTCAGATGCACCTCCCGAGAGCAAAAATGAAAATAGTTTTAACTTCAAAACTACAAAAGAATGTATTCCAGTTTCATTGCAGGATGAAGACTTCAAGAGGAACCATTCTCATTAGACTGTATCTAACCAAGAGTTCATGAGTACACCTGATACCAGGCACCCTTCCACTTTTTAAGCTTCAGCCAAGCCTCCCAAGCATCTAAGTTTTCAACTTTATTCTAAACTAAGCTGTGGTTTGGCTTTAGTTTCAACTAATGCAGATTCACATACTGATAACTTAGAGCATTACTAAAAGCTTACATGAAATAGAATCCAGAGAAACCTATTCTGAAAATTAATTGGCAAGGCTCTCAACCAAGAAGCTCAAGCTCTTCCTATTTCATGGTCTTCATACTGTTTGCCTCTGAACAAAGATTTTGACATCAGTTATTTACTCTGCATTTTCTAAGCAGTATATATTTATGACATCCACTGCCTACATCACACAGTTTAATTTCCATTTATTCAGCAGCGTTCATGTTTACATTCAGTAACCTGCAGGAGATGACACAGACGTTTGTTAAACAGCCATTTGTGGAGTAATATTTAAAGTGATCTGCAAACAGGTTCTGTTATTTCCAGTTCATGGTGAGCGTAAGGAGAGCAGGGTGAATTATCCATGCTGGGTAAAAATTCTGCCTAAACTTTTTCCTAGGAGGAAGCTGAGTTTTCACTCAGTTATTATTTTCTGTTTTCCAGAGAAAAGGTTGAGCTGTTATTGAGTATTTCAGTCAAAGCTTTCATTGTAAAATTTTCCTTTTGCTTGATGAAGACATCTGCACTTCTCATGTGCATCTGTTTTTCTCAACTGTTTCCAAAAGGTAAAAACAAAGATAAATATTCACCTCTGCAAAACTGCACTGGACAGCATGTTCCTTGGTGTTATCAGTGTTTAAAAAAAAAAGGAAAGCACTCTCTTTGATAGGAGAGATTTTTTTTCATTATAATAACCTCCCTGATTTCAAGAAGAACTGAAACGCTGGAACCTCTTGACCATTCAGTCTAAACTAAGCCCAACTAACCGTGCGGTTCGAGAGATGGGTAAACATGAGATTTTGCATGGATTATATAAAGTCTCTTAATAATTACAAATTATTGTTAACAGCAGCAAAGCTATCTGAATAATAACAATCTGGCTCATGTTAATTATCACAGCTCTCCTGCTAAGGTACCTCACTGTCTCAGAGCTTCCAGACATAAGGCCAAATGAGAATGGCTCATACTTCATCATGCCAGTAAATCAAAATCACTTTAATTATTCTCCAGTGGGACTCCAAAGATTTCAAGTCAGCACGGCACGAGCCATATGTTTCTTTTCGTTTGGGCAACGTTGCTAATTAGCAAAGTTAGGGAAATCCTATTTCACAGTGATAAAGCACCAACCTCAGCATATGTTTACCTGAGAAGAACTAGTAATTTTAATTGCAATGAGTACATTTACTGCCGCATCAACAAGGAGGCTTTGAGGTTAAAGTATGAGACAACTTGGTTACATCCTCAGCTGGTGCAAGTCGATGTTGCTTCACAAAGCAGCTATACTGAATGGGACCACTCCAGGCTGCAGCTGGTTGTGTTGCTCATCATTAAGTGCTTATGACCATGTGAAAACCTCAGGGTCTAACACACTCCCTCGCATGGGAAAACCTGAAGAAAGTCTTTGCAGGAGGAAGAAGGTCACCTTTCAAGGCTTGAAGACATCTTTGTTCTTTGACCAGGAGCTTCCTTTCTTCTGAAGGCAAAAGGAAATGTTTCATAAACCAGAAGATTCCTGTTACCAGCAATAGCCAAAGGGTCATTCTCTACAGCAAATTTTAGGACAAAATTTGTTGCCAGCCAGGTGACTAGACATGGCTGGAGACCAGCTAAAAAGCAAAGCATTGACAACATGGCTTCTAACTTCATACTAGTCCAAACAGTGTTGAACCTTCCCAGATACCCTCATCTCTCGTGATCTTTAAACAACAAGGAGATAAATCTATGTCAAGTGAACTATGTCTGGAATTTTCCAGCCAGTTGCAATACACTGAAAAATTTCCTTCATAAATTCAGCTTCCAGATTGCATTTAGGGAGCACCAATGGCCGAACTCCACTACGGGTGTGAAGCTTAACATAAAGACTGCAAATCAGAACCAACACCCCAGCGCTCATTCATCCTACCGCACAAAGCAAAGAGAAAGCAAGGAGGAAAACCCACCAGCAGCTGGAGAAACATGACACGCTCTTGCCTGGTTTGCTTTCTTAACCTCAATCTCTTGTCTCAGCTACCACAATAGAGTCTTTGAAATTACATCTTCTTTGTTTCTACTCAAGAACGAAAACCAGAACAGATAAAATAAATGAAGGAAAAAAACAAACCAAAACAAGCTTTGCTAATAGCACTGTTGCTTCAGCAACTTTAGAAAGAAGGGGGTGCTGATGAAAGAAGGGTATTGATGATTGCAGTCACTTACCAGAGGGACTTAGCAGAATGACCTCCTTAATTTCTTATCTTTGCAGTCTATTCCCCCGTGAATGCATCCAAATGTATACCATTTCCCACACAGCTGCCATTTCCCTGCCATAAACAATAGCTCCCTGTGGATAACTGTTCACCTGTTGTCTTTCTTGGGAATTTTCCAAGTACATATCCCATGTCCCACATCTTCCCCAGAATTTGGCTGCAGATGCCCCATTTTTTAATCGAGCTCCCCTTAGGATATGCTGGAAGAGGAGAAGAAAATGATTTTAAGGGAAGAAAAACAAAGAAAACCCTTGAGTTGTTTCAAGACACTAATTATAAGTTAGAACGTAATTTTAAGAAAAAGTTAATATTTGCATTTAGAGCTTAGCAGGTTTAAATTAGGCAGTTATGAACATTACGTTAGCCTAATTAATAACTTACACTAAGAGAACACAGAAATTATACACCAATATATAATGGATATTGTACATAGGCACCTCTTACTCAGGGACTTGAAGGGAAGTAATGAATTTCAAATTAGGATGTTTTCATCTGGAAAATACTGGATTATTTGACAAACCTAAGACTGACCCATTTTGAAATAGAGTGAAAACCTGCTGTCTCAGCAGCCACTGTGGGTGGAGTAAAACTGCTTCCCAGTCAACTGCATTCACCAGTGCATTTGAAAAAGTTTTACATACACATCTTGCTTTGTCCTTGGGGAAGGGTGGGCAGAGGAGGCACAAACAAGCAGCATAGAACAATCCTATATCTATAGGCATTCACAGGGCATTATTTTCTATAATCTAAGTTCTTTAAGGTATAACACAACTTAACCCTGATACCAGATTCATTAATTTACTGGGGAAGATAAATGAACCAATGAGAAGCTACCACTACTGCCTAATCATCGTCAGATTTCAAGGAGTTTCCACACTTAAAATTACAGGGAACATCAAGGAGGAGATATGTTCCTCACTGTAGAAATATTCAGGCAAGTTACTAGTAAGATATACAACCAGATTTTTCTTGCAGGTAGATAGTGATAGGACAAGCGAAAACGGACAATGGTAATTCCAGTTAGAGACTGGGCAATCACATACACACATGTAAAAAAAAAAAATCATCTCAGTGATAGTAGTCAAACTCTGATATGAGTTGCCCAAGCTGGAGTCTCCATACTTGTAGACATTCAGAATTGAACCGCACAGGACCCTGAGCAATCTGAAATAACCTGTCCTTAATTAGAGGAGGGAGCTGGACTTGCAGAAGTCCTTTCCAGCCTAAATCACAAATCACCCAACGATATTTTTCAAGAAGCCCTTACAAGTTTAATTGATCATTAAAATCCAGTCTAAGGTTCTTCTGAAATCCATCCCACACACCCCCCACACACGTGCCCCAAATACCATTTGGCACAGTAACATCGTGAAAGAGGTTAAAAAGACTGCAACATTCAGGGAGGATGCACGCCCCTTCAGACACCTTCGGAGAAGACGTTATTACAAGCATGTGGACAAAAAACAAAATGGAAAGACTCCTAAAGAAACCACATTGTGGCAAGCACAAAAATTAAGGAGGAAACACTAAAAAAACCCCAAACAACAAAACACAAAGAAAATTAGAAAAAGAAACAAGATGCTTCAGAGAAACCCCAAACTATAACTGTATCTCATTTGCACTGAGCACCGTTGAAGACATGATATAAGGCCTTTCAGCATAGTATAAAAGCATTTTCCATGTACTTAGAGAATGGTGCAATGTGGATATATATTCATTTTCCCAGGGTCCTTGCAGTCTGCCCCAAACAAGTGAGAGAAAAATTCATGAGTTCCCTATCCCTTTATTTCAAAGGCTCTTCTAGCAAGTGTTGTTGTAGCAAACATATTTTGACCTGCACTTGAATATGCAATAACCAATCTACATAACATCCCTTTTCACTAGTTTGTCAAAGTTCTATCAGAAGATTTTTTTTTTTAAAGTGATTATATGGACAGTATGTAAAATTTTCTCACCCTTTAAAGTCACTTTTTGTATCTGTGGTAGATGTCCATGTTTAGTAAGCCTCCCAATCCCTTCATAAGCCTTGCTTTCCTTCATAATTTGCATGTATAATTTCTTTATTAGGCACAGTCATTCCAGCCTCTCTAAATATTTATTTCCAAAAAGATACGGTTCTGCTGAGCCATTATTAGTTGCAGTCTTACCTTCATGCTAACCTCCCTGCCTCTACCATGACCCTACAGTCACAACACCCAATTATATATGCCCATCAATTCCCTCATTGTGGGGAAATTGGGTCTTTTACATTCAGAAGCCTAGCACTTTCCTTCACCTCCACAACTTAATATACAAGGTTAAATCTAACTGTTATGCGATTTCTGTTCCCAAAAGTCTATGACCTTTTCTAGTTCTTTTCCACAGTACCTGCCATCTCCAGGATTGCCTCATATGTAGTTGTTTTGTTTTTTTTTTTTGTAACTTCCATTCTAGTATACCAAATTTATCGAAATCCATTTTTTATCCAATCATAACCTGGTAAAGCAAGATATTAGTTCTCTTAATTTCTTTACTGCTTCATGAAAAGGATATACTTAAGTACCTTGCTTAAAAAGGTTATATTTCAGGACAGGTGAAATTCCTTCTCTCTGTGAAGCCACAGTAATTCACTAATTAGTTGTATAGTCTCATTCAGGTCAAGATAAAGGTGCTGCTCTTCCAAGCCTACCAGCCTAGCTTCAGACAAACAAGCTGCAGTGATAACCACATGTGAAGCCAATTGTTACTGTAATTTAACTCCCCACACAAGCTTCAGACAAACAAGTAGAGACGAGTGCAATGCTGTGGTGGTAGTTATTTAACATGCTTTGCCACATTTCCTATGATACAGAGATTAATAGGTAACGTGTTGCTCCCAATTTTCTCAAACAACATTTTTACACACACATAAAAAACGGCTTGCCAGAAAAATAATCATCAGCTGTCAGCCAGCCAACTCTACAGGTAACAGATTTTTAATACTTTCAGACTCTGAGCTACCACAGTCATTGCTGAAAGATCAGCATTTAAACAGTTACAACAATGTTATATAAAGGTGCTTTTTTGCACTTAGAATAGTAATTAATTACTGTAATGTTGTTGGTTAGCTGCCATCCTCAGAGACCACCTGATTTATTGCTTTACCAGAAAAGCTTTGCTCTTAATAGAATATTCTCCAACTCTTTGGAAAGTCTGAGATTTACACATCACAAAAAGTCACACAGCCTGGCGTGGACTGGCAGGATACCTGTCTCCTGTTCCTAGCTTTCTTCTTGATCTCCTCTGTGACTTGAGCCAAGTTGCTTCACTCTGCGCTGGTTGTGTCTTCTCTGTTTGTAATCAGGGCATAGACCATGTCCCTGGGAGGTGTCTGTGCAGCGCCTACCACAAACAATGCTTTAAGTCTTAGTATCCATAAATGTAGGTGACAAAATGGTACGGCATTTGAAATGAAGTGTCATATACCACTGTTTTGTAGAATATAAAAACTTCCACCACTTACTCTAAGGGAAAATAACGGCAATTGTTTTAAGTCCTATTAAAAAGTAGGGTAAAGCTTTCTTCTGCAGAATGAGCATTAACAGTATATCTTAAATGTGCAGTAGTTATTACATTTAAATACAAATAATTTTTTTTTTCTAAGAAATGCACCTATACACATATGAACAAGATGTGAACACGTATTTATTTTCAGCAAGGAATACTATACTCCAATTCTGGACAAACCACAACACATTTAATATGGGAATCAGACCCAAACCAAACAAAATAGCATGTGTTGATTCTTAGACTCCATAAACAATACAATTGAAGACCAACTTCACCATTTTACAGCATTGAAAAGGAGTAGATACATTTTTCTATAGAAATATAAAACTTCAAGAGCTTTAATATTTTTGGCATTTATGTTCACTCTGCAATACATCTACATCAGTCACCACCCACACATGCTTTGAAGACTGAAAGTAGGTAGTAAGTCTAGCAGAACTTCATGGTGGGAGTGTGCGGGTTTTTTCTATCAAACCTGAAGAGTAGGCTTGTAAAAGGTAACTTAAAAAACCCAAGGATGTCAAAATTTGGGAACAACTACTCATTGCTCAAGCCTTAAATCAGTCAATTCACTGTTTTAAGTAATTCCTAACTGAAGGTTGGATTATTTAATTTTATTTTTTTTAAAATAATGGTTTCCTTTAGCTCATGTAAGTATTCAGTTTGGGAAGCATTACTGACTTTATTATGGAGGAGACTGGAATAGATGACCAGCTATTCTCCTTTTTTGGCCATGCAGATTTACAAAACCACCACTGAATTAGAGCACGGAGAGAGGATGAAAAAATTGGTTCTCATTAGACCTTGGAGAGAGCCCAAGATTGACCTTTCAGCCTAGTCTAACTTCTAACTACCCGGGTGACATTTCATAGAAGTTCACCCTATCATTCCTGTGATAACCACAAGGCTTCTGCTTGACCCAATACACAGATTCCAGAAAAAATTCCAGTCCACACGCTTCAGCTTCAAGGGATAGAGAATATACCATATGGAGTCTGTACTTTTGTTCAGTTGCACCTGGGTAGAAAGTGACCATATGAGAAGTTAATCCTGCAATTCCTCGCAACAAAGCTAAGCAAAAAGAAAAACAAAACAGAAGAACACCACAAGGGTTTTATTTTGATTGATCTGAATTTTAGAGCAAGATAAGAATCAGTTCTTCTTCTACATGGACCAGTGCACTAACACGAAATACAAAAGCTTATATGGCTAAAAAAGTTTAGATCCTAACTAAATTGTCTCCACACGTATACCATTGGGGCAGGCAAAGATCCAAGATGGGCACTTTTGCTGGCATACCTGAGCATTCAAGCCTGAAGACAGGCCTTTGAGCAATCGACTCAGTAGCCATCTGCTCAATATTTTCATTTCCCTATTGCATATTGCCTTCTGAGAGCAACACTGCGAGAAGTCTTTATTCTCTAACTTTTACAAAACTAAGTAAGGCAGCCAGCTCCCTTGTGAGGGAGTACAAGATGATAAATTCACCCATATTAATGCAATTTGACTCCATGACTGCTACAGACTACAGCAAAAGCTCACAGCTGTGGGCAGCACTGGGGGATCTTTGTTCTTCTCCTTGTGGAGCTCTTCTGCCTGGGGACACCTTTAAAGGAGATTCTTCACATTCACAGTCAGTGGTTAGGTCCTACCAGAGAGCAACTAACCTTAATCCCCAAAACTGCTGGGTTGGAGGGCCCACAAGTTGAGCAATGTCCTCTATCTTGAAACAGCTCTGCAACAGCACTATGTCCCTCCAGCCTCTCAGCCCTGGCCTGGTTGTGGCTGTCAGGCACACTCCAAAGCTGGGCTACAGATTCACCTTGAGGGGTTGCCGGGGGTGATGTGTCACTGCTAGCCTTTTCCTCAACTCACACAGTCTCTAGAAGTGACACGGAGGATGCAAGAACAGGTCCTGTAACAACACTTTATGGTGGGTTACCAGCTTGGGGCACCACCTAATAATAATTCTGCCTGTAGATGTAGACTCAAAGGCCAGGAGCTTTTTAAAAGACATACTAGAGTCATACTCTGTGGCAGCAAGGGCCATGCCACACAGCTTGCTACAATATCTGTTGGCAGACCGAGACTGCAGGACTGGAGGTCCTGCAGAACATAAGCCGGACCTCTCTGAGATGCTCTAAGTGTCTTGAGCTTGTTCCCAGCCTACCTAGGGGAAGAACCTAGGAGGGTATGCCAAAGGATTCATGAGACAGACAGCCTGAGATCTTAGTTTTTAGGACACAGATGGGTACTTGTGACAGAACAGCATGAACAAGCATACAGAAACTTGCTTGTGCTACACGTTACTGCTGCTTTCTCAGAGCTTTTAAAAGCACGGAATACTGTGAGAGGCATGTTTGAACTATTTCTGATGGTAACTCCTTCCCCTAGCACCAAGCACACCAGTGCAGTACCAGATACTCAGTGCATTCTAGTGTCTTCCTTTCAGACACCTTTTTCAGCCCTATGAAGGTGGAGGTGACTGCTTGAAGTGACTTCACTGTCACACGTACCTCCAAGCAGCACTTCACTGCGTCTCTTCCCAGCACTGGCCCTGCAGGGAATTTAGCTTAGACATAACAAGTGCCTGGAGTTTTAGATTCTGGTTTTAGTTCTTGGTTTTTGTTTTTATTGGGATTTTCACTTCAAGGTACTTATATACATACACAAAGTACTGCCAGGGTATTGTCATAATAAGTGTATGGGAAATAATGCTTCAGAATCTGGAAGGTATTCTTCCTGTGCTCCCACATGCTCTGCTTTTAAAAGGCAAAGGAAGAAAGAAGCAAGCAAAATACCATCCACATTTTCTACTGAGCACAGATTACATAGGAGAGGTCAAAGACTGAAATGAATGACTGGTTATAAAACTCCCTTTTTTTTTTGAGAAGTTTATAATAAAAAAACCCTTGAACTATTGTTGAATTGACCCATTTTTGCTTTGAACAAATCAAATTCATTCAAATTCATCCAATGTGATGAGGTTTTGCTTAGATTTTGGCAGTTTATGTCCCACAGAAGTTGTGAGAATACATTCCTTCCTTCTGTAGGCTTTGCATAGCAATATAATGTTGTTTTCTCTGTCTAATCTCCAGTATATTTCTCTGAAACTGCAAACGCACTGAATCATCAAGCTTTGTGTTTATTCACAGGGAATAACAAAAAAATTTCAAGCACCGGTAACTTTGCAGTGTTTTCCTTGTATTTTCAGTGTTTCTGAAGTATACCGTTTTAATCTACCTCATTGATTCCCGGTGGAATTAACAGGTAACATTTCTAGTCCTAAAGTACTTACTTACCCTAAATATGCAATAACTATTAGAAGCAGGAGCAAGCAAGACAAGCTGCTTCTCATCTCTCATATTAGAAGGTGGAGGAATGACTCTGCTCCAATACCCTGCTAAAAACTGTTCATCAGCCATTCGGCCCCAGTTCCAGCTCTGAGCTAGGCAGCTCACTCACGAGCATCAGGACAGCAATTAAAACAACCAGCAACCTTCTGGAGTGTACATCACACCCAGTAATGATGTTCACAGAACCATGATAAAATGCTAGTAACAGATTCGGCTGAGTCTTGACTAGGTGGACACAAGAGCAGTGGTAGGGTAGGGTAGGGTAAGGAAATAAAATCAAAGAACACAAAAAAAAAATTTAAAAAAAATGTTAATTTCTGTCTTTAAAACCTCAATCTAACAGTCTATTTCAAAATGGAAGACACTTTTTATAGGCGTCCTACTGCAAGAGGAAAGCCGGCACACCACACTAAAACCCTAACAGATATTAAAAGCTGTGAAGTTTATCCCCTACAGAACAGAAGGACAAAGACAAGGTCATTCACTGTGTGCAAGTGAAAGAACAAGGCTCCAAAATCTCCAAACAAACAGGGGCAGAAAATAATCTCCTTGGCAAAGTTTTGCAGTATTTGAGCATCAGGAGAAAGTCAGAAGCAATATTATTGACTAACCAAGCTGACATTTGGCTACCGAAGCATTTAATTCTTATAGTTCCTACTAGGTGAAAGGATAACACGTCCATCTCCAAGTGATGGCTTGGCACAGTCAACCAGAGAGTACAGAATGTCAGCATTTCTTTTTAGTGAGTAGAGAAAGAGAGGACTGTCCTAAAAGTTTCTCATTTGCCTATTGCCCTCTATCTTGTTTGACTATTTGGACTGCAGCAGCACCTAGGGTCAAGTTCTACTAATGAACCATTCCCATCTTCCTTCAGTCTTTCGTGTAGGGAGGTGGGTGCAGAGAAGGGTGCCCAGGAGGACATGTGTGCTGGATGCTACCACCAATGCTGCCCGCAGCCAGGTCAAGCCACAGCATCCACACGAGAGGGACTGATAAGATGGAAGAAAAACTCCTTACTGGGGAAAGAAGAATGCATGGCATAACGCATCAAATAGAAGGCTGCAATGGTGGCTGAACGTGGCCTGGAAGATGGTATATCCAACCCCCAGCAAGTGTTCAAGTTGGACTGGGTCTTCTGATCTGGAATAAAATGATGCAACACATCTCAGCCTCATGGCAGAAGATGCTGACGGAGCAGCAAACAAGCGTGAACCCCTCATAGAGAGGTAACACAGATCACCTGGCACCTAATAATTGCAGGATGTCTTTGTTGACATGATCAAGGTCCAAAGACTAAAGAGCCTAAATAATTATATCTGTTTCCTGAGAAAGCTCCAGCTGGGCGGCAATTTGTACTCACCTATCTTTATTTTATCGGCAAAGCTGCAGCAGTCCTTTATAATGTTCAGCCACAGATAGCATATTACATCCCAGTGGATATTTCATAATAAACTGCTCAAGTAATTCTCCACCCCCCTGCTCGTCTTGTCTGCAAGCTACCTAACAAGCAGAGTACAGATTTTTTTTTCCATTTTACTCCAGGTTTGCTGAGATTTCCATGCACATTCTTTGATCTGTGGATTGCTGCATATATTTGAAGTTCAAAATTTGATCTGCGTCAATTGCTGACAGGGGAATTTCAGCCATAGGACTAAAAATGCAAGTCTCAGGATCAGATTTAAGGTGCAAATATTGAAAGTGTAGTATACATTTAAGAAATAGTAGTAACTTTGGAAAATTGTGCCATAAAAGTTCTTAGATTTACTCCACAGACTCAGTTTTCGAGGATCAGTAACTCATGTGGGAGTATTCATTCCAGTTCTCATTTTTTTATTCATTAGCTTTCTGCTCCACCTAGCATCTCACCATTTTTGAAATTAAGGAAATAGAAAATCTTGATCAATTTTCTCATGATTTACAGTTCCATGCCTCCTTTCCCTGTTCTCTCTCCTTAAAAAATATTCTTTTTTCTCTGCTGAACAGCCTCCCTCCAGGCCATCTCCCCCACAAGACATTTCCTTGCCTGTAAAATACACTCACTGCCCAGCACTGAACCCCTCCTGATTTCCCTTAATTCATCCTTTGTGCTGATGCACATATCAGAAGTGGACAGCATCGTACACGGATTACCCAACTTAGTCCATCTGCCTGTGGATGAGCATCCACGTTACAAGCCATGCTGGCCATTACCCGAAGGAGCACCCAGGGTGCTGGTCTGATGCTCAGGACCATCCTGTCCAGGTGATGATGATTCAGGTGGTGGGGGAGAGGACAGGAACGCAGCAGCCAGCCACGTCCCCGCTGGTCCTCTGCACCCACTGGGTTGCAGTCCCTGGGCTGTCAGGCTCAGCACCTTTCAGGAAAACTAAATTTACACCCACACACTTCCCACCCCCCCCCCCCCCCTTCCTCTAAAAATTATTTTAAAAGCTTCATTCCCTGATGATTCACCAACACCTGGGAGCAAGTTCTGCTTTTTGTTCATCTCCGGCTGAAATCTTTTCTTCCCCTTAGCAACCAAACGGCAAGCCTTCAAGATTTGAAAGAAATGAGAATGAGTGTGTAAAAGTATGCTCGCTTCCTTGGAGTGCATGAAAGGCTAATTACAGAAATTAAATGCTAATTTCTCAAGATTAATATAGGCAAGTAAAAAGCTTTTGCATTGTTTGCATAAAAGGCTACTTCAAAAGCTTTCCTCCTTTTGCTCCTCACCTGTGATTTCTACCCCTCCTTCCCATGCTAGGTTACACCAGGTCAGGTTTTTAATTGGTGCTCATTAGCCAAGCTTTGGATGTTCCTCTCTGGTCAGTCCCTTTGCCCGCAGGCGACTGCTGGCTGTATCTCTGTAGTGTTAGGAAGGAGAAAGCAGACTCCCCTCCCAGCAACAGCCACACTTGGAGCTCTGTCACCAGTGGCTTTCCTGACACCCTGTGGAGAAGTTTAAAGGTGAACAACATATACACAGCAGCAACACTTTACAGTCCAGCTCCTTTGTCTGGCAAGAAGATGCCAAAACCCAAACAGACATGTTCCTGAAACCTGCATTGTTTTGTTGTGCTTATTTGTTGTCACATTTGACCATGCTCAGAACACTCAGCTTCAACATATTCCTTAAGCTGTCCCTTAATGCATAGCACTACAAGTGCCTCCATAAATTGGGGGTCTAATATATATTTATACATACATATATATTTATAGGTTTTGTTATATAAAAGCTGTCTCCAACACGAGGGATGGTCTTGGCGTATCACACTCTGATTACAGGTCAGACTGATGAAAACATGTAAACGTAACTTACATTGCCACTCTCAAACACAGCAACGAGGAGTTGAAAATACATTATTTGACTTTGATTCTCTAAGCCATCTTTCAGCAAGCTACTGCCTGACCTGGGCTCTGGAGCAGGGATGATGACCCTACCTAAAGCAGCAAGCCCACATCACAGCACAAACTGTATATTTGGTTAATGTCCAGGTTATCATTAGCTGTCTCGTAAGCAAGGATAGAGAGGTCCCCAGAACATCAGGTCCTCAATCGATCATGTGCCAATGGGAAAACAAAGAGTGGGATGAAGGTAAAATCTATGTGTTGCTGTTCCTAAAGAACCTTGTTTTTTGATGCACTGATCAGGAAAGTCAGAATTAGATTTATGGTGATGATTTTGATCAGTAAGAGCTACACAACTACTCCCAGGAACTTCAGCAGAGAAAGAATAACAGAACTGTCCCTATTCAAGAACTATAATAAGGTAAGGAAAGAAAAGGAAGTAATTTGGCATACCTAGGTGCACATACTAATTAAAGATAACAAGAATAATTATACACTTGGGAAAGGCAAAGACAGGTCCTCAGAATATCAAGAGGCCTGTAAAAATTCTGGTGAAAGGCACCAAAACCTAAAAAAGGTGGTGTGTAGCTGTTCCCCACTATCCACCTCTGCTGAATGTGGGAAGGGACAAGATTCACAGCAAGAGAAAGTAAATGTCACAGATGGGTAACAGGGACAACAACTGAGAAACACTCAGTAAGGTCTTCTCAATATGGTACAGCTATACTGAGGGGTTGCAGCAACAGGACTTACTTGCAAGACTCAGACAAAGTTAAGGGGCATTTCACACCCCTCTCTCAGCAGTGGGAAATGAACAGGCAACTCTTGAAAAATAATTGGAAAGGGTTAAGGTGAGCAAAAAGAGGAATGGGGTTTTAGCAGGTTGGTGATGTTTGCATTTCATTTCTTTCAAGACCGGGAGATGAAAATGGAATTCCCTATGTTCCCCACCTTGTTAAGAAGCACAATAATTCTTCCCTGCAATTTTCCTGTAGCAGACATCATGTTTGAGCTAGGCACCAGAAGAGGAAAATATCATTTACAGTAAGGCAAACATCTTTTGCCTCCAGCATAAATGCATGAAACTAAGTAGACCCTAGCTGGTAAGCAACACAGCAAGAATAGGTTTATTGGGCTGATATCCTACACCTGCCTTTCTACATTAATTGTCCAGTAACTGCAGCTGACTCCACAGGGATGGTGAGGAAGCTGACATCATTTAGAAAAGAGAAAGAAGAGGTTTATAAGAAGATATCCTTTGAGCACCAGGTACAGAAGCGTTTCAGCAGTAATTTTAAACCCAACTGGATGCCTAGATTGGGTTTAGCTCATGAATAACATACACTGGTATAAAAATAGAGTCTTTTCATGCAATGTAGACAGTGCACAGCTTCTCAAAATGTTTCACAGAGCAAGGAGTGGTGATATAGCTCAACATGAGAGTCTCAGGGACTCCTGCCATTGCAGAGCAGACAATATACTACAGCAGTTTTAAAGCACAATGCCTTGAACAATTTAAGCTCTTGTTAAAATGCACATCCACTCTTACACACTTACACCTCTGCTCTGAGCAAAAGGCAACCAACGCTTAGGATATGGACATGGGATGTCACCTGGCTCTAATCAAATTTCAGAATCTTAATTAGGTCAATCCTCAGTGCCAAATCTATACACAAGGAGTAATAGAGCACCACCATTTTAATCTATCTATTTAACCAGAATATGGTGTATGAATCACAGTTTAATTGGAGAATAGCCTAAACCAAACCTCATTTCCCCAAAATGTTGCAGAGAAAGTCTGAATCCAGAATGAAGATTGCTAACTCTAGCAACAAAATGGCATCAGTGCATGTTTCTGCTCATCAATCGTCAATCTCCAGTTAGTAGAGATTGACCAAGAGAGTTTCACTGCAGCCTTTGGGTTACAATAACAGGTAGAATGGAGAAAAAAAACCCACAGGTGATGGGGCCTTGTCAGGACAGGTACAGGTCAGCTGAAGGATTCTGAACAACTTCTTTGCTCTTGTTCAAAAGACTCACGGACTAAGCTAGTACAACACTAATGATTTCCTCACTTTCCAAGCTTTCTACTCAGAGTTTTCTTGTGTTGGCCTAAGTATCCATTAAGTATTGCTACAGACATTATGCATAGAGGTCTGTCAGAGCCAGTAAGTATCATGGCTCAACAGCCACTTTACTAAAAGACGCTGATTGATAATAAACATCCTAAGAAACTTCAGGTGCAGGGCACCATACTGCCATATGATCCTTTCATATGAGAGATAGTAATCCAAATTATTTTTAAATAATAGTATCTACATGCTTGTTCTGCCATCCAACAGAAGACTCATGCTATAATTGTGTAATAAATGTGCATTGTTCAAAAAAAGCATGCCAGAGGATTCTCACACTCAACAGTTCTCTTGGTGACATCAGCCACAGATACTTCCAACCAGATGAACAGCACTTAGGGAACTAGATTTTGCATTTAAAAGCAAATACTGGACCTCCTTGGTTTCCATAGGACCAAAACAAAGGGCAGAATATGATACTGATGTCTGATTGCTCGGAGATTGCAAAAAACATGAGAGTTCTGGAAGGCTTTTTACCAGATTGCTGAATTGCTTTGCTTTAGATAGTAACTTGGAATCCTTTGTGGCAGCAATTCTACAGCACAACGTACAGATGAGATGTGGCATACATTCCACCATATGGGCTAGAAAAAAAGCAGATGTCTAGGGAATATCTTCAAATAAAATATTGAGTCTTATCTGACTAAGAGAATTGTAAATATTTTAAATGACAGTCAGAATATTTAATTGCACTCTTTGAAACACTGGAATTTACATGCGAAATAAGCTGACAATTAGGTACGACACTTTGAAAATGTACTTTCCAGCCCTTTTCTGTGATTGCATAACAATAAAGATCTATTCAATGTGTAAAAAATAGCAGAGATCTTCTGGACAGTCTTCCAGTAAGAACAGAGGCAGAGGGAAATTCTAACTTCCTCCAAGACAGATTTTGGTTGCCTTGTGGAAGACAGCGAGAAAGACCTGATGATCCAGAAGGCCTCTTCCCAGTGTTCACAAGTGTCTGAGCTAAAATTAGTTTTCTGTGGAAGCCAGATGCAGAATATTTGAGATTCCATGACTTAACGCACATCACCCATACACTAATTTAGCAGACAAGAAAGACTGTCATGGAAGGTATCAGAGTGAGTCACGCTAGAAACGCAAAATCACTTTCGACATGATGGTGCGTTGCAGAAACTGACTTCTGCCACTCCAGTGCCTGGAGAGACAAGGCTCAGTATACATTATACAACTCTGAATTTTTCACATGCCAAGTGGTATTTGTGCAAACCAGAGAATTAGGAATCTTAGTCATTATTTGCTCGGGCAATGATTTTTGTGAAGAATTTGCTTCCCCTCTTCCCCACCCTGAGACACAAACATTTACCCCACTGGACAAACACTCAATTTTGGGGGAACCAAACCCCACTTTTCTTCCTAAGCTTTATGGAAAGGCATGCAGATCATCACCAGAAAGGGTGAAGCATAAGGCACAGGAAAACCATTTTAGTTTCTCTCCCCTTGCCTTGCGTTACATGGTAATGGAGTCAGTGAACACTCAGGTTTTGTTCACCAAAATACACACAAACACAGACTTCAACATTTTGAGATGATCCCATGATTTCATCTTAAAATTCAGAGCAAGCTGCCCAGAGACAGCTCACCCCAGAGGTCACTTCGGGAACTTAGGACATCCACCACCAACACTAACCCATTGGACAAATGTGAACCCTGGGACTCAGCAGTGCCTGTTCCTGCATAAAGCAGAGGAATCTTTCAGTGTCGCTAGAGACCTGCTTGTGCATCTAATTGGACCAGGGCTGCTTGGGAATGGAGAATGAGAGAGCATCCACAAGAAAAGCAACTGTAGAGCCCTCTTTGGTGCTATAAGCAATGATGCACTTCGCTGGTGTGTTCAGCACCTTATCAGTGGCAGACTAGTTTATTTTATCAGGAGTAACATCCAGTCTGGTCAGTAATACCAATAATAATAATAATAATAATACCAATTGCTCAGCAATTGAAAATTTAAAACCAATGGTTCATACAAATCCCCAATGACACCTCATGATACTCGATATTTCGATATACTCGAAGTTTCTTTCCATCGTGGTCTGTGGAGCATAGACCACTTCTAAAGAAAGAGGGGCAATAAACAGAAATTGTAAATACAGTTTTGGTTCAAAACAGAGCCAGGTTTAACGGGAGAGGAACAAAAAAATAGTACTTGGAGAACAAAAGCCTAAAATAGAAGCTACAGGAAAATAAAAGAAATAATACATCGATCGCAGAAAAATATCTGAAATGCAAACTAAATAGATGCTGAAACCCTTAGAAATCTTGAGGAGGAAAATGAAATCAATACGATTTCATGAACAATTCTGATTTTCATTAAATCATGTCTTACTGGAAAAGGTTTTGTTATTAAAAAAAAAAGGCTGTTTCAGAGGAGAGTTTTCAGCTACTAAGATTAAGACTGGACCTCTCTATACCTCATACACACTAGTTTCACTTTGCTTAACAGCAAATTCAAGAGGTACCTCAGGCCTATTTCTGTGTTGTGTGATGCAACACGTAATGTCACCCTCTACAGCAACAAAAAGGGAATTTAATCTCTTGATTTCGACTGCAGATCACTGAGTCATTACTGCTCTATTAAGTTTTCAGGGCAGTAAATTAATACAGTTTAAAGCAATTATATGTAAGTCCATGAAAACAAGTCTGCTGCCTGTGTCATTTCTTACTGTGTTGAAAAATCTCAAAGACGAACTGAATGAAAGACTAGCTCAGGCTGAAAAAAAAAGAGGATAGATCACATTTCTTAGAATCATAGAATGGTTACAGTTGGAAGGGACATCTCCCATTAGACCAGGTTGCCCAAAGCCCCATCCAGCCTGGTCTTGAACATTAAGGATGGGGCATCCACAACTTCTCTGGGCAACGTGGGCCAGTGTCTCATCACCCTCTCAGTAAAGAATGTCTTCCTAGTACCTAATCTAAATCTCCCCTCTTTCAGTTTAAAACCATTACCCCTCATCCTAGTGCTACGCTCCCTGACAAAGAGTCCCTCCCCATCTTTCCTTCAGGTATTGGAAGGCCATTATAAGGTCACCCCAGCGCCTTCCCTTCTCTAGGCTGAACAACCCCAAGTCTCTCAGCCTGTCCTCACAGCAGAGGTGCTCCAGCCCTCTGATCATCTTCACGGCCCTCCACTGGACCCATTCCAACAAGTCATGTCCTTCCTGTGCTGAGGACTCCAAAGCTGGACACAGACTCCAGGTGGGGTCTCATGAGAGCAAAGCAGAAGGGCAGAACCACCTCCTTTGACCTACTGGCATGCTTGTTTTGATGCAGTCCAGGATGCTGTTGGCTTTCTGGGCTCCCAGCGTGCAGTCGGCTCATGTTGAGCTTCTCATCCACCAACATCCCCAAGTCCTTCTCCTCAGGGCTACTCTCCAGCCATTCTCTGCCCAACCTGTATTTGTGCCTGGGATTGCCCTGACGCAGGTGCAGGACCATGCATTTGGCCTCGTTGAACTTCATGAGGTTTGCACAGGCCCACCTCTCAAGCCTGTCCAGGCCGCTCTGGATGGCATCCCTTCCCTCCAGCGTGTCGACTGCGCCACACAGCTTGGTGTCATTGGAAAACTTGCTGAGGGTGCACTCTGTCCCACTGTCCATGTCTCTGACAAAGATGTTAAACAACACTGGTCCCAGTACTGACCCCTGAGGAACACCACTCGTCACTGCTTTCCAGTTGAACACTGAGCCATTGATTGCAACTTTTTGAATGTGGCCACCCAGCCAGTTCCTTATCCACTGAGTTGTCCCTCCATCAAATCCATGAGTTTCCCATTTTGGGACCAGGATGTCATGTGGGACAGTGTCAAACGCTTTGCATAAGTCCAGGTAGATGACGTCTGTTGCTCTGCCCTTGTCCACCAATGCTGTAGCAATATCATAAAAGGCAACCAAATTTGGCAGGCATGACTTGCCCTTGGTGAAGCCATGTTGGCTGACAGCAATCACCTCCTTATTTTCTATGTGTCTTAGCAGAGATTTCAGGAGGATCTGCTCCATGATCTTGCCGGGCACAGAGGTCAGACTGACCAGCCTGTAGTTCCCCGGGTCTTCCTTTTTTCCCAGTTTGAAAATGGGGGTTATGTTTCCCCTTTTCCAGGCAGTGGGAACTTCACCAGACTGCCACAGCTTTTCAAATATGATGGAAAGCGGCTCAGCAACTTCATTCGCCAGCTCCCTCAGGATCTGTGGATGGATTTCATCAGGTCCCATGGACTTACGTACCTTCAGGTTCCTTAGGTGGTCTCAAACCTGATCTTCTCCTATAGTGGACAGTTCTTCGCTCTCATAGCTCCTGGTTTTGCCTTCTGCAACTTGGGCAGTGTGGTGAGAGCCCTTGCCAATGAAGACCGAGGTGAAAAAGTCATTCAGTACCTCAGCCTTTTTCATATCCTGGGTGACCAAGTCTACTGTTTCCTTCTGGAGAGGGCCCACACCTTCCCTAGTCTTGCCTTTATCCCTAACATACCTATAGAAGTTTTTCTTGTTATCTTTGAAGTCCCTGGCCAGATTTAATTCAAACTGGGCTTTAGCTTGCAAGCATTAAGTTGTTTTCTTAGCCTTGTTTCTGAGTTTTCATTGGCTTTTCCATATTCATGATGGAAGCAGGTGGTGTAATGCATTGGGTATCTCAGGTTCTCTGCTATTACAGAACCCCAGGAACATAGAAGGATGAGGGCTGGAAGGCACCTCTGGAGACCATCTCATCCAATGCCCCTGCTCAAGCAGGGTCAGCTTGAGCAGGTTTCCCTGTTCAGATACTCTTTGTTATTTCAGAAAGTCTCTGCCCCATCTTAAACCAATACCATTAAAATATTTCTAGAATAATTAAGCATAAGATATTTTGGTACAGGTGTCTTAGCACTTGCTAAGACTTCACTTCACTTGAGATTCAGCCATGCAAGGTTTCATCACTGATCACTGAAATCCTTCCTAACCTGCTAGGGGACTTTGCTTTCATAGGATCTGTTCTGAGCTTGGCCTCCAGGAGGGCTACAGAACCAAGCTCTCTCTGCAATGGCCAGTGCCCTTGTCACTGTACACTACATGAAGAAAATGCAATCTCGGAGCATCACTGGTGCTGGCCTTCCTTAACCGCAGGAAGATGAGTCTTAGTGTCTATAAATTCTCAGCCAGGAGAAAGAAGAATATTTCTTCTGGCACAAGCTGTGCTTATATCTTACTGGTTTTCCTGAAACTCTCAGCTTCTCTTTGTGAGGCAAAATAAGAAGCACACATTGACTTATTACTTTCATAGTAACTTCTGAATTAAAAAAAAAAAAAAGAAGTGCATTAACTCTCTTGGAAATGGGCTAGGCAAACCTTGAACAAAGTACTAACACCCTTTAAGAAACTCTTTACCATCAGTAAGAAGCCAAACACTATCAGTCAGAAGTACCTTTACCTAGATCCCTTTTTCCGCTAAACAAGAAGTGACACACACCATTAGCTTTCATTTCAATTATCTGGAAAACCGAAACCTTCCTTTACAATCCACTTGCTTGGGAAGTTCCTAAAAGTACTGCAGCACTGTATGTGGCTAAAAAATGAGTGACTGAAAATAATAGAGCTGATGGATGGATGGGTCATACTATTTCTGCCCAAGAGCATCTTGTACCACTATACCTCTCTGTGTAACCGACACAGCATTTATGTGCTGGCCATCAATGAAGTGAAGAATTACTACAGGTCTTTCTGCCACAAGCCATCTGACCTTTTGTAATCACAGATCTGTCTTTTGTTCCAGCATGCTGGGTCATAGAATTAGACCAAAAATCTGCAACCAGATTTGAGAGACTGCAGGTCTTTTCAGAGCTGGCTGTCAGCTTCTCCTTGCTATACAGATTGGAGCCATTTGTCAAATACAGAAGAGTTAATGTATGTCACTGTTTGAACTTCACAGCTGAAACTTGAAAGTGTTTCTAGCCAAAGCAATGACTTTCCTTGTAGGCGAACTGTTAGCCTGACATTTGTGAACATCTGATTGTCAGGATAAGGCACTGACATGCAGTTGCTTTCTGCTGGCTGCAAGTTCTGAGTTACTGATACCACTTTTCCTTGCTTGGTGCATTACACACACAGGCATGAAGGGTGTTGCCACTGGGCTAGAGAGAAAAAAAAGAGACTTTGATCCCTCTATCATCAAGTTATCATCCTTCAACTGAGAACTTTGTTTCAAAATTCCTGATGGGAATCAGGCACGGAAAGTTCTGAATCCTTCCCCATTCCTAAATCACTAGGTCCCATAGGCAAGGTGTATGAAGTCTTGCCTTTCCCATCCATCTGGTATGCAAAAGCTGCATTAAACCATCACAGCTACCATTTCCCCAGAGCTTTGCTACCAACTGTATCCCACAAACCAGTGTAAATTTGGCCCCAACTCTGGTCCCAGCACTATAGCTAGGGCTGGGGGGGGCAGGAAGGAAGGGCTGAGGAGTTCTGCTTTTTCCACGGTCATCCATTTTTTCCTGCAGTTCTCATTGCAGAAAGAAAGGTATCAAGAGCTTTAATCACTACATCGCAAAACACACAAGGTAGTACTTTTCTGGGTTTCCAGACAGTAGATTAGTGCAGCCTGGCTGCCAAACATGATTAATAACTCTGCAAGGGCCTTTGTACTGTATGCACTATTTGCCAAAAATGGTAGAAATCAGAAGAGAAGAGGGTGAACTGCAATGACAGTTATTTCAGAGCCAGATGACTGCTGTTTTGTGATTAAAGAACAAACTCAATTACATGAAGAAAACTCAGTGACATAAGCTCTCCTCCAGTTCCCTCCTCCCCAGGCCCCATCACCCCTCCTTCTTTAAAGTGTTGCTTGGCATTCCTGAGATTAATTTCATGGCTCTAAAATAAACACTTCCAAAAATAGTAAGAGGAAATGGTAATCTTGCAAAGTGGAGTTTGTTAGCGTCTTTTCCAGAAACCAGAAGCCATGTCTGCTTGAAAACCTTATTGCTCTGCACAGCAAGTCACAAGAAGATAAATGACTTTCTGTATCAGCAAAGACCAAACACACGGCTGTTCTGGTGCGGAGGCTCAGGCTCCAGTGTATGTGAAAAGCAAGTGAGCAACAAAGGGCTGGGGGGACTGGGGCAAACCCCGACACAGAAGACAATCTCTCCTCTGTCAAAACAGAGTTCTACTTGATGAACAGGTTGGCTACTGCGAGCCCACCTAATCCGTTCTTCAGAGCCATAGATGGTCTCAGAGCCATAGATATTCCCGTCAGCATCAGTATGAACTTCACTAGAAATATCTTCAAGAAGCCTTTTAGCTTAGTCTGCAAACACCAGATACGCAGGTCAATACCCTCCATAGTCACATGCACATCCTCATTCCCTACCACTTTTTGACAATTTAAACTCTGCCCCTCCCAGTAGGCACGATGTTAGCACTGTCTGTCACCCCGAACATGAGTTCATTATGCCTAACGTGGGACAAGGACTTAGCCCGCGATGCCAGTCACTCCAGCCTCCAGGACATCCAGCAACAAGGCAGCAATTACTGCAACAAATGTAAAGGGTGACATTGAAAAATGTATGGTGACACTCCCTGGGAGAAGTGCAGCTTCCTAACGCTTCTAGCCAGCTGCAGCAGCCACTATCCTCCATACAATTACTTCAATCAGAATAATGTAAGGAAAAAAATAAGAAGGGGAGAAAAAAAAAAAAAAGAAGGCAAGGGCTCCTCCAGGCTGTAATTTCTAAATTGTCATGTTTCTGCCTCAAAGTACACACACAATAGAGCTTAGATAAGCTGGGATGATATTTGATAAGCATCAGATTCCTTGGGATGGGGGCTGACATTTTTGTCTGGTCTAAATAACTGTACAATTAATTCTTCATCACACTTTGAGGCAGTAGAGAGGATCCGTTCTGTCTATGGAGCATCCCCATCTGCTGTTGGAGAGTGGAAAGGGAGCAGCACATCCCCCACAAGGAAGTGTGCTCCAGAAGAGGAATCTATCGCCCGGCAGGATTGCCAGGAGCCCGTGTCAAACGGGTGGAGGAGCAAGTGCGACTCACAGAGAAATGTTGCTTCCCAGCTCTCCTGTGGCCTTCATCTGAACTCTCTTTCCAGTATATATTACAGAAATAAGTTTCTAGATGCCATCATTTAAAAATGCAAAATTTTAGAGGGCAAACTTGCATGTAAGCCAAGAAAAAACATTGCTTTCCTAATCTTGCAAACAGCATCAAATAATTACTTAAGGAAATTAGAAGTCTCTAAGGGGGACAGCTGATGGTGCTAAATATAGTTAAATCTTTCACTGCTGCTGGTGATGTGAAACCTACAATAGCCAATACATTTTAGCCAAATTTTTACAAAGATCATCAAGTTTCAGACATTTCTAAAATTGAAAAAAAAAGAATTAAAATCTCCTATTACTTAAATTCCAAAGAGATTCCAAAATGTATCTAAATGTAGATAAAGGATTTTATCCTTTTCAGGGTTCTGAAGTTTACTGAATTCACACTCTTATCTCTGGTCATCTTCTAACTGACAAGAAGAACATAATAAATGATCAGACTAAGTACTGCATAACAAGGCATGGATTTAGCAAGGGGCAATCACAAAACTGAAATTAAGACATTAATAAGCCTGCCTGTCAGAGAAGATGTGGAATGATGCCAGACTAAAAACTTCAACACAGCTTTCTAATTACACATTATTCTTCATCATAGCAGCACGATGAAAACAATCTTGATAAAGTCACCTATTCATCAGTTACTGTCATTTCCCCATAACAGTAATCCTGCTTTTTACATAGAAAGCAAGAGTTCAAGATCTACCACTGGTACAGAAATTAACAGCTTCACAAACAGGAGGGATGTGTTCTGAGAAAGCAAGCTATTCATCACTTCCGTAGGCCCTTTTTTTCTGTGTGTGTGAGGTGGAAGTGAGCTAAAAATTAATGAGACAAGAGTACTCCCATGCTGCAGAAGTTAAGCACCCACTTTAAACAGTGTCCAAAGAAGAAACAGAATTACTTGCGCACTTGAAAAAAGTTGCTGAATTCAAGCTTTTGGTGTTAAGTGATGGCTGAAAGCATCCCCAGAAGATGCCATATTTTCATGATTGATTTAATTAGGAAAAATAGTATTTTCATCTTCAAAGAAGTGATCCACTGTGATACTGAGGTTGCAACAACTTTGCATGTGTACACAGCCACAACTTGTGAAGGAATGAAAAGGAGAAATCCAAACATTATTTTTCCTGTATAGACAGCACTTAACTTGTTCCAAACCCGTGTTTGGAGGTCTGCGTTTGGAAAACTCCAACATTTTCTTTCTCCTCTGCCTTATCATGCACCCCCCTCCTAAAAAGAAAAAGAAATAAAAAAAAAAAAGATAGCAGACCTACAAAAGATAGCAGGCTAACATTCAAGTCCAGGTGTTATAGGCCCTTCCTCATCACATCTGCTTCATTCTTTGCAACTGATACCTCTCTATCTTAGGAATCTTTTTTGTTGCAAGATGCTTCCCTAGGTCTTGACAGAGAGCCCTAGCCTCACGCATATATGGCTTCTTCTGCTCCAGGAAGACTTCACCTCCTCCAGGTCCAAATTCCTTTCTTCATGCCAAGGATCCTTTCTCCATGCCTTCTGAACTGGGCATGTTTAGTTTGGAGAAGAGGAGGCTGAGGGGAGACCTCATTGCCCTCTACAACTCCCTGAAAGGAGGTTGGAGAGAGGTGGGGGTTGGCCTCTTCTCCCAAGGGAATAATGACAGGACCAGAGGAAATGGTCTGAAGTTGCGGCAGGGGAGGTCTAGATTAGATCTTAGGAAGAATTACTTTACTGAAAGTAATTTAAATTAAATTTAAATTAAATTTAAATTTAAAAAGCACTGGAACAGCCGGCCCAGGGAGGTGGTGGAGTCACCACCCCTGGAGCTATTTAAGAAGCGTGTAGATGTGGCACTTCAGGGCATACTGAGATTGTGGGGGTCTTTTGTGTGTGTATAGTTGGACTGGGTGATCTCAGAGGTCCTTTCCAACCATGAAGATTTTGTGATTCTCTGATCAACCTCATGCTCCCTCAGGGAATGGGAACGGCTCTGTTGCACACCACATCTGTCAAACATCATGCACTGAACAGGATTTGCCTGCTGCAGACTCCTCACACATTCCTCCTACTCTTGTAATTTGTTGATCAGTAACTCTGGACCACAGGAGCACAACATAAAGCCCCATGTTCCTAGGTGGTCACCTGGAGAGCCAACAGGCCCTCCTCTGCTCCACAGAGAACATAAGAGAGTCTCTTCAGATGTCTGTCCTGCAGCAAACTTTAAGCAGGGGCTCTCCTTAAAGATGTTACTACATCACCTCATAGTAGAGAGAATTTGCATGGAAGCAAGGACACAGCATCAGAGAGCTGGTTAAGGCTTTGATTCCTCAAAAGCTTACACAGGGACAGTCCCAATGAAATTAATTTGTAAAATTAAACACATGCATAAATACTGGCAGAATTTAGGCCTAAGAGACAGCAAGTGCTCACATAGCCTGGGAGAAGCATATCCAGCAAAGGATATCCTACTTTTGAGTCAAAATAGGTTTCAATAAACTTACCAATTCCATATAAACATTCTTACAAGACCATATCCATTTACTGCTGGAAGGATAGAAAAGGAACAAAATAGAATTGAAAATTATTACTATATCCTTATGCCTTAAAAGTGATAGTTCAGGGCACCTAAGAAGTTGATAAAATATTAAGCTATAACTAGTATTAAACCCTGAGGGAAAATTAGGAGACCAGAAAAGATCAGAACAACTGTACTGAGGCAATGGCAAATTCCTAGAAACACAGGGGGTGGAAATCCAAGTAATCTCATAATCTCTCTCTACTGAAAAATAACAAGGGGCAGGGGGAGAATTTCCAAGGTTGCCTGAAAACTGAAACCTTTTTCTCCTTTTATTTTGGGAAAAAAAAAAAAAAAAAAAGGATAAACTGGTTGGGGAAACTGGATGGGGAAAATGGGACTTTGCTGTAGAGATGGCAATCCTCCAGCAGCGGCAAACGAAGAAAACACAGATGGTGAAACATCAGAAACTTTTTGCTGAAAAAAAGAAAGGAAAGAGGGAAGACTTTGAACGTATACTGGGCAAAAATCCACAAGGGGTGATCTTCTATGCCCCCGCAAGGGACTTCAAAACCACAGCACGCTTAGGCCAGTGTAGCTTTGAACACCAGGCAATACCACATTAGCAAGAGATAGGGCATAGTGGAAGTGAGGAGTGGGGAGAGACGAGGGCCCTAGGCCTAAGGACACATACAGGGGTGCTATGAAGAATATCATTAAAATCAGACAACAGATGCTTCTAGCACCACGGAAGGTGCCTTAAGCAGCATAAGCGTCTCAGCAAGGAGGAGGTGCCTTGTTCACTTATGAACTCTGCACAAAACAAAGCTCTTAGCTCTCATATACTAAGCAGCATCAGATGCGATTTCCTCGTGTGAGCACATGACTGTTAAAGCAGAAAGGAGACTTCGCTCTTTGAAGAAAACTTCCTTACAGACCATTTAAAACATAAGATATCAGCAAAGAACTCAAAGCAGCTGGGACGCAATTACCTCCAGATAACTGCAGAAAACTGCACACAGACAGGTGACGATCTCCTTACTGCAGCAATTTAACAGATTGCTTCACCGAAAGTGCTATTTCAATAACTTCACACATTAATCCAAACCAACCACAAACACTTTCCAAATCTAAGCAGTTTTACAAATGAATAATGAATTCATTTTCATCTCATTCTTAGGAGGATTCTTAATAAATCTGTAATTTATTAGACACACACTGAATTTCTTGATGAGGAACTCAGTCTCTCAAGGAAAAAATGATGGTCTTATTCTCCCTCAAGCCTCATTCAGATCGTGAACCATCCCCACCCATGCCCACCCTCGTCCCAACTAATTCACATGTGAATTATAGTTTGGGGCACAGGTAACAGAATTTCCTTCTTTCCAGCAGCAGACTTATTTGGTAAAATCTACTACTTGGATGAAAGCTATTTCCTCATGGATAAGGACTCTTTACTATGTTTCATACTCTTCCCCTATCTCCAAAGAGGTAGAGAAGGAGAGTCAGAGCAATTAGAAGTATGGAGATGTCAACATGAATTAAGTCACCATCAATAACACTTGTCGTGTTTGTCTTCCTACACATTTTCATGTAACTTAGAATCATAGAATTGTCTGGGTTGGAAGGGATATTTAAGATCATCTAGTCCAACCATCAACATAATTCTGATAAAAAAAACAAAAACAAAAACAAAAAACCACATCACTAAACCATGTCTCTAAGCTCTATGTCAACCCATCTTTTGAACACCTCCAGGGATGGTGCCTCAACCACTTCCCTGGGCAGCCCATTCCAAGGCTTAATGATCCTTTCAGTGTAAACATTTTTCCTAATATCCAATCTGAACCTCCCCTGGTGCAACTTGAGGCTGTTTCCTCTTGTCCCATCGCCTGGGACTTGGGAGAAGAGACCAACCCCCCCCTGGCTACACCCTCCTTTCAGGGAGTTGTAGAGGGCAAGAAGGTCTCCCCTCAGCCTCCTCTTCTCTGGGATAAACACCCCCAGCTCCCTCAGCCTCTCCTCATAAGACTTACTCTCCAGACCCCTCACCAGCTTTGTTGCCTGCTCGTTGCCTCACCAGCTTCTGGATCCTCACCAGCACCTCAATGTCTTTTTTGTGGGAAGGGGCCCAAAACTGGACACAGCACTCGAGGTGGGGCCTCACCAGTGCCCAGGACAGGGGGACCATCACCTCCCAAGTCCTACTCTCCACGCTGTTCCTGATCCAGGCCAGGATGCTGTTGGCCTTCTTCTTGGCCACCTGGGCACACTGCTGGCTCATGTTCAGCCCACAGTCGACCAACACCCCCAGGTCCTTTTCTGCCAGGCAGCTCCAGCCACTCTGCCCCAAGCCTGTAGTGCTGCATGGGGTTGTTGTGACCCAAGTGCAGGACCTGGCACTTGGCCTTGTTCTCCAGGAGGATACTGTGGGAGACTGTATCAAAGGGCTTACCAAAGTCCAGGTAATCAACATCCTCAGCCTTTCCCTCATCCACCAAGTGGGTCACTTTGCCATAGAAGGAGATCAGGTTTGTCAAGCAGGACCTGCCCTTCATGAACCCGTGCTGGCTGGGCCTGATCATCTGGGCATCCTTCATGCTCTGCATAATGGCACTCAGGATGATCTGTTCCATGACCTTCCCAGGCACCGAGGTCAGACTGACAAGCCTGGAGCTCCCCGGGTCATCCTTCTGACCCTTCTTGTGGATGGACATCACATTTGCTAGATGCCAGTCAGCTGGGACCGCCCCAGTTTGCCAGGGCTGCTGGTAAATGATGGAAAGTGGTGGAGTGAGCACTCCTGCCAGTCCCTCAGAAGCACTTGAAGCGTGCTTCTCCCTTAAAGAACAGAGCTACCTCTACAGAAGGTTCACATATGAAAACAACAGCCAAAATGAAGCATACTTTTATTTCCCAGTAGAGACTACTTTTAGGAATGAGAGAAAATTGGATCAAAACTAGAGGATTATTTTTCCAGCATCCTGTCGCTACCAACAGCAGGTACCAGCTGGTTCAACAGATGATACAACAGTGCTAAAGTCATAGAATAACCTACCTACAGCAAAAAAAAAAAACCACAAAACTGTTTGATATATAAACAAGTTCTATTCTATTCTATTTTTGCCCTGTCCACTGTAATTCTGGTGGTCTCCACCAATGATGTAGCTGTCCAGCATGACTCAGAAAAAGATTAAGAAATTATCTTGTCTGTATCCAGGGATATGTGGAGTTTGATATATTAGCTGCACTGTGTAATATAACCAGTGTTCTCGATAACTACAGTATTGTGTCAAACATGATTTCTCTGTAGATAATGAAAGCCTTGAAAACCAACAGCTCCAGCAGCAGAGCAAGATTGTTTTTCTAAATTACCAGAAAGAAAAAGCTTTAGATTGTTATGGATTCTAAGGAGTAATTCACCTTTAGGGATCTCTGCTGGGCACATTAAAATTCACAAACCACACAAGCTGTGGCGTTACAAACATCAATATTTATTGCTGCAAGAGCAGTAGCAATGCTCATATTTAATACAGTGATAGCGACTACTGTGACCTTGAACCATTTCCACTGACGTTAATCAGAGTTGGGGCTTTTCTTCCCCATGTAGAGATAGGACCAACACAGATCTTCCCATTATTTTCAGGGGGAAAGACTTTTATTGGCTACGCTGTGGGCAATGGGGAGTGGAAGTTAGAACAAGACCTAGACAGGTCCCTATTCATGCTGACGTTAAGTATTCTAATATTAACTTCTTAAAACTGAACTTAAAAAGAAAGGCAGATAAGGGTTTAAGCTGCATAGCCATGTGAGGCAGCAGGGGACAGAAATCACTCTTCCCTTTCAATGTGAAATATCTTTCCTAGCAAGGAGGAGAGCTGGGGGAACAGGGCAGTCTTTGTGAACCTTTCCAGTCCCCACCGAAGATAATAATGGCAGAAACCAGCTGGGGATGTGACTTTTAAGCCACAATGCTAATTTGCAAGAGAAAGCAACCCCCTCTTCTTCCTTCTCCACTCAGCCCTTCCCACATGCCACCACAGTATTCATGTTAGGGGTGCCAGTTTTGGGGTAGGCTATCCAGAAAAGGACATGGGCTCCTGTCAATCTCATTACTTTTTGATTTCAAGTGGCATTCGGCAACCTTTGGGAGAGCAAGTTTACAATGTTTAGCAGCTCAGGTTCGGAGTATTTTGGTTATTTAGTGTGTTTTCACTGATGCATCAAAACATAGGCACACCACCAGCACATTTTCACTCCAGCTGATTAAAGCTGATTTTTCTCTTGTCTGATCAGATCATCTTCCTTTTTTGAAGAATATTGCTCCTCAACAGTGAAGGGACTACTCCAGCAAGCCTTTTTTTAACCCCTATATATATATATGTCTTTTCCAAGACCGTAAATCACCTCCAGTAAGATTTTTAGGAGCTTCAACAAAACTATCATCAGTCCAACTTGTAGTACTCAGAGGTTTCAAAGCAAAATTGCACCTCCCAGGTAAAATTCAACCAAAGAGAAAAGAAACCTTGCAGTTGAAGGCACAGTAACATCAACCCGAGGTAAGCAAGTATTCCTTAAATCCACTGGGGATGATGTCACTTAATATCAGCTGAGGAACTGACTCACTTCGCCTACAAACCTGACCTCAAAACCAAAATATTTTTTTCATTTCTTCCATTCAGGAATCTTAACACATACCGTAACTCTGAGCTCACCCCAAGTGAGGCACTTTCCATGACCAAATCATAGCTCAGACATGAAGCTGAACCTCCATTTTCAACCACCAGCATGTACCAGCAGCCTGTTAGGGGCTGATGTTCAGCTCACCCAATACTATTTCACAGCAGGATCCCCTGGACAAACTACACCCATCCAAATCCACCTCTTACAGTATGCAAATCCTCAATGAGTCTTCACTGGTTAGTACGGTACTACATTGCATTGTAGTACCTAAACATAGGACTCATCTTTTTCCTCAGGTAGCACCTTCCAGGGGTCAGTTCCTCATCACTGGATAAACTCATTTCTGTAAGAGCCCTGAGAGTATCTCCCTGCTGGGAGGTTGGCTACTGCTCTGCCAACGTGCTCTTACCCGGTGCTGCAGTCAGCCCTAGTAATCTCCATCCCTGAGCCAGTGTAGGGATGATATATCCATCTTTACAAACCAATGTGCGTTGTTATTAATGCAGATTTTTAAGCCATGTTCTTATATCTACAGATAACACTGAAATTTCATGAGTATTCACATATATGTAAATATATTGAGTTGGAGTTGCTTTTAGTGCTCTCCTCCCTCATTTCCTCTCTAGATTCTGCTTAGTATTTTGAGATTTCCATTCACTAATTAAAATGTCTTGCAAAGTAGAAACACTCCCCAGCTGGTTTTCATTAGCTCTGTTTCACAGGTTTTTTTATCCTGTACCAACAAATGCAAATGACCACGTGCTGTATTAATACTCATATACAGGAACAACCTCTGGACAGATTTTTTCCTAGTGCCCAGCAATAAGTATGTGTGAATAGCGGGTCAGTTTGAAAATCTTTTTGAGAAGTTATGTGTTTGACCAACAGAAGTGTTTTCCTTGTATGTGCTCCTCTAGGTGGCACTCAAAGCAACATTTTCACTTTAATCGGCAAAAAAACCTGGAGGATAGATTTTGCAGAAATAAGGCTAAGAAGAAAACTTCTAAAACTTGCAGGTGCTCAATAAATTGCTTGGCAGGGCAGAGTTTCTGGGCAAGCTTCACATGGAGGCTGTCTTATAAGCAGGCACGAACTGCTGCTAGAATGGGGTGTCCCTCCTTACACACCTTAAATTTCCTTGGCCTCTGCTTTCCTAGTTTGATCGAGAAACATTTCCTCCGTTCTCGTGTATGCCGTTGCTGTCTGATGTGGTAATTCTGAGTCTATTGAACAATGACATCTAAAGATTGAAAAAAAAAATCAGAGAAATGTTGCATGATCCAAATAAATGATACATGCCCAATACTTCGGCAAACAGCCTCTTGAGAGAGAATACGAGGAACACGGGTTGCCAGCAGGCCTCATTAAAATATTTGTCCCTACCTCAAAGAGGTAGGAATGAAGAATGCATCAAGTTAGAGATGATCTGACAACCAAATATACTTCCTTTACAAGCCAACTTCTAAACGTTTTGCTGCGCCTGCTTTCTCTGTATTAAGTAGAAGAAAAGGGGGAAAGACAATACAGGATGCCAAAAGAGGCATGTCTGCACAGGTATATCCATAAAACTCAGGATCATAATGGGTGAAAAGCTTCAAATCTGCTTGTAACTCTTCCCACTGCATCTAGAATTTGTCTTGCCATTATGTGTACATTTCAGCAGACAGTAGTGGTGATTTATTTCCTTTTGGGCAAGTATGAACAAGTCAATATAGTTATTAATGCACAGTATAGCAGATTCATATACTTGAGAACATATACGTGGTAAATGCTGTAACAACAAAACATTTATAAATGTAAGGTTTAGGTGTTGCTTCCTTTTCAGTTCCTAGAAAACTAAGAACACAGGTTTTTTTCTGTATGGGTAGATTATTTTACTTTCATTGGAAATTGATAAAAGACAATCCTCATTTGGTCATATCTCCAGGAATATTTGATTGACTACCCTTTTCTTCCTCCAACAAGATCAGTTCGGTTCTTGCTGAAGATGTAATGATAGTTTGAGAAACTGGAACATTAGGAGGGGTCCCATCAGCTTCTCATTTTTCACTGACTGTTGTTGTCTCTTTAGGTGGTAAGTTTTCTTGTGTTATCTCTGCTACACACTCTTCCACTCCTGAAGACACATCCTTTTCAACGCGTTTCACTTGAAGTTCTATTCAAGGATCTACTTTAGCGCTTTTCACATCCATTTTCACTCCTGAAACTTATAGCATTATATCTTCCAGCTTAGATACAATATAAGCAGCATCTTCTGACCCTTTTGTTGTAGACCATTCACACCTAGACCTTTTCAATCATCTTTATTGTCTGTCTTCTCCTACAATTTTCATCTCACGCATAATCTTTCGTGTTTTAATTGCTGCCTCTTGACCTTAAGTGTCCAGCTCTTCCTTTGGAAGACTAACATCTACTTTTCCCTGTTTTCTTCCCGCAGTAATTTCAGCTGATGGTTATTTAAATTCTACTTCTGAAGCGACTAACACAGCGGAGCTTTCTGCTTTGGAGACCTCTATATCTTGTGATTTGACTTTGTGCTCTTGAAGAGTCGGAGCATATGTAGGGAACTTTTCTGGTAAACTGCTGGCTTTGTCAGTTTTTGAAACACTTATTTCTGGTTTAGACAATTCTGCCAAAGACACAGTGAATTCTGAAGTTTGCATTTTTGTGCTTCAGCACTGTACTTAACTATATCTGCACACATTTCAGTTGTTGAAATATTCACTCTAATCCCTGTTCTCTTTGCAGGTAAGGAAGTATCTCCTCCCATCTCTGGCAAGTTAACAACAGAACTCTTCACATAATCTCCTAAATTTGGAATCCCTCTTTTTCCAACTGTAATTTCAGTGGCTGCATAGAGCACTAGGGAAGGTATTTTCAGGAATATTTCTTTCAATTTGCATTTTGGCATAGAGAATGCCTACACAAGACTTTTCCAGACTTATTTCAACATCAGCCTCACCTTCATCCGCCTCTCCCCACTCCCCTCCCCTCCCCCCCCGAATGGTAAACCTACTGCAAGTATTCTGTATTTTGGCATTTAAAAACATCCCTGATTTTCCCTGGTCTCAACTTCTTCAGCTTTTATTGCGTGTCATTCTTTTAATTTGATTCCCTTCTCTTCAGGGCTCTCAACAGCTCCATCTCCTCCAGGATCTGACAAATCAAATTTAAGTTCTGATGCTGGAACTTGCACAGAAATGTCAGCAATTTCTGCTGATGTTTTTAGCTGGGGTAGCTCAGTTTCTGTTTCTCAAGAGCTATTCTCAGGCTCTGGCCCCTTCCCTTTTCTTAGGAAGATTGCAAACTTTGGCTCCTGAAATTAGGGAATTTTAGTTTTCCTTTGAAGAGCTTCCAATTTGTCTTTCTTCCATCCATAACTGATGATTTGTTGGTTCTTTTTTCAGGGCTCTTCAGTTCAGTTGAATCTTCTCCTTTGGGGAATTTAATATCTGGTTTTTGAATGATATTTTCATCATCAGAACTTGATTTTTTTTTTCCTTAGGAAGTTTCAGATTCCACTTTAGAATTATTGTCACCTTCTGACAGTTTTCCTTTACAGCAAGAAATTCTCAATTTTGGGTTTTTGTTTGGTTTTAACTGTACGTTCTGTGTCACCCGCAGATATTTCAGGAGCTGGTGTTTTCCCTTCTGGTTTCAGACATTTTTGCTCCGAAGAATCATCTTTATTTAAAAATTTTAGAATCTGTTGCAAAAAGTTTTATACCATCAAGAGATGATATTTTTGATTCAGATGCTGGAACGTTCATTCGATATTTAGTAAGAGTTGCATCTTCTTTTGGGGATGCAGAATGCTGTTCAATTGAAAAAGAATCAATGTCAACTTTGCACAAACACAAACCAGAAATTCTAAAAATAGTATTTGTAGGGGCTCTATCTCCTTTACAGAATTTTAGATCCAGCACTCCTTGAAAGAGTAGCAGGAGTTTCCCCTGGTTTTACACTGACCAAAAAATTTCATTTCCTAAACTACACTCAGCTATCTTGGAAGGAGACATGAAATGATGTTTAGGCCATCTAAAATATCTGGCATTCTCAGTTTTCTTAGCAGAACCACCATGTGATATGTGGTTTTATATCTTCTGGAACTTCCCCTAAGGATTCCCTCCTAAGTTTTCATATTAGCGATAGAACAAGAGGGAATGGCTTCAAGCTGCAACAGGGTAGGTTTAGACTGGCCATTAGGAAACAATTCTTCACAGAAAGAGTGGTCAGACCCTGGAATAGGCTGCCCAAGGAGGTGGTTGAGTCCCCATCCCTGAATGTGTTGAAGAGTCATTTAGATGTGGGGTTGGGGGATATGGTGTAGGGGAGAAGGTTGTAGAGTGGGGTTGATGGTTGGACTTGATGATCCCAAGGGTCTTTTCCAACCTGAACGGTTCTATGATTCCACAGACAACATCCCCACCACACCCCAAATATCCCAGATTTTCTTCTCTGAATTATTAGCATTTGTAGGTTATCTGCTGTCTGTTTCCAGCATGTCAGGTGTTTAGTGCAATTATTTAGCCATGCCTTTTTCCAGACCTTTTACATATATGGATCCTCGTGCTATATGATCCATTACGTTACAGGATCTATGTGTGAATTTTGCCTTCTCTTTCGCTTTTGTCTGTTGTTCATTTCTGTTTCTTTTTTTGGGAGTTGGATGAGGCCTGTGGTGTTTGTTTAGCTGGGCTTTCTTTCAGATCAGGTGTTTCTAAACTGGGCTTTGATATCTGTGTTGTTATAGCTGGCACTTCTGGTGCAATAAACTTTGATGTTGATTCCTCATCTTTGTTTTTTAATGCTTATTTCAACTCTGGGGTGCTTATTTTTTTTTCATGGGTTGGAATGCTGTTTTTCATTTCTTTCAAGTCTTTTGCTGAAGTTTCAGAACACTGCTTGGATCGCTAAAGCATTCACTTTTCAGTGCTTCAAGGCTAATTACGGCACCGATCCCTGCTGGCTGGCACTAATTTTGCAACTGGAAAAGAAAAAGGAAAGAATTGGGTTGGTTCGCTGCTGTTTCTCGTTTTACTCTGGTATAACTTCAATGACATCATAGTTGTCTGGGACTGGAACAGTGCAGTTATGGACTGGTCCATTCACAGGACTTGAATGGTCTTCCGCAGTTTGTGGTTTATTTATCTCACCATCTGGTGGGGCACATCCTTTGAGCCTAGGACACTGCAGCTCTTCTACACGTTGTAAGAGAGGTAAAAACTTTTAAAACCAGATGCAAAGAATACTTAGAATGATTAGGTGACCACCACCTTTGAAATATTCCAGCCAGTAAGACTGGGCAACTCAAAAAATCCAAGTGAATAAAACAGCAAATGAGATGTTGTTTAAAAAAAAGGACACTTTTGTTATTCATCCTGTCTCATTCTCCTACAAATTATATTCTTTTCTCTGCATTTCTTATATTTGAGGGTTTTGCTTTTTAGGATTCAATGCAAAGGTGCATTCGAAAGTGGGGAGTTGAATTATTCTGCTCTTATTTCTAGTCGTATAACCTTTCTTTCCATAAAATTCTGAAGTATTATCTTTCCTTCTAATAAGTGGTGTTTTGTTTTATTTCATTTCGTTTCATTTCTGGGGAAGACAACTGAAATGTGGATGTTGTCTTGTTTTCCCTGGGACTTTGACGTAGATCACTTTAAATTGACAAGAGTAGCAAAAGTTACACTGCCCTTATTTTTTGACGAAGATGCGGGTTAAACATAGGTCTTCTCACCAGAAGAGATTTCCTCTTGCCACATCCTGACTGACATGAATTATCTAACTTTACTCCAGGAACTGGTTTCTCTTAACAGACAGAAATTCGAATTATGATAAACACGTGTGTTCAGGTGAAAACTTTTGTGCTTTGCTTACTCATTTGTCATTGTTTGTTAATAATACGAAGGCTAAAAACTGTGCCTTTGCTGTACTAGGCTTTTGGTGTTTGCTACTTACTAATTCTTAGCAATGATAGGAAACGAGCAGTTCTGTATTGGTCTGGCCTTGCAGAAATTAAGAGCTTTGAGTCCATTGTCTTCTTGAGGACTTGTGCCTAGACACGTGAGCAAGACTGGGACATTTCTAGATCAGGTCTTCTCTGACAACGTGAAGCACACCCTGGGTACCTAACATGATTAATCTTATTAACCACAGAACGGTTTTGGTCGGAAAGGACCTTTAAAGGTCCAACCCCCCCTGAAATGACCATGGACACCTTCAACTAGATCAGGTTGCTCAGAGCCCCATCCAACCTGACTTTGAGTGTTTCCAGGGATGGGGCAATTATTAATGAGGAAGATGACCGAGTAATTGAAAGACAAACAGAAACAATAATAATCTAGTATCACTGGCATTGTTGGCACTGTGTTTGACATGGCAAATAATTTCTACGTGGAGGTCAGCAGTTTTCACAGGTCTCCCTCACATGCTTAGTATTATGCATGTATCTTATTTCAAATAAGGATATGCATCATGGCCATCACAGAGAGCTTTGGCTGACTTGATGAAGCTGTGTCATGGATGGGAAAAGGGTAAAGACAATTCTCATGTAGCGCAGAGTAAGCCTTACCTTAGGAGCTGCTAACTGAAAAGTAAGTCCTTTTAACACTTTTACACCACCTAAATCTGCTGGGTAAAGTAAGTAAACATGTCAAAGTATACAGCTTTATCAGAACATCTGCCCTGCGTAAAGATGTAGGGATACAAACAGGAAAAAATTATGTGGGTCAAGTTTAGCAAGAGATTATTTCATACAACTGTGAACCATGAAGAATGGCGTATGATAACTCCGAGCGCACAGCCTGTGACAAGCACCATAGGAATTTCACAGTCTGTGTGCTCAGAATGATGTTGTGACAGCTAATGCTCTAGTATATAAAACTGTCATTCATTAAATAAATAAATAGAAACTGCTGGGAGGGGATGAATTAATTCCATGCACTGTTTGTTGAACAGAACTCTAGGAATGGAAATGAGAAAACAAAAGTATCAATCGCTGCTCAGTTCCTGACAGTCACGGTGGCATTTATTTTTCACTCTCATCAAGAACGAATCAAGACCCCTCAGAAAAGGGAGCGTGAAAGGGGTCAGCCGTTTCAGTCAGTTTATCCCCCAAGCAATGCAAACCCGTGCCCCATCTTTCTGCCAGCTGAGAACTTGCAATTTCAATGAACTTGAATAGAATTTGTTTCTCACTGAATTGCCTTTTGAAGATAGATATGTAGATATGCAGATAACTTGTTTTCATGCTTAAGCACCCTGTAAAGCACAGCCAATTATTTTGGCTAAGGTGAGCACTAGGAGAAATGTTTAATGCTAAAGTGTGTATTTTTTTCAGCGTCTGACATTCTGAATTGTGGTGGCTTTGGAGAGAGCCCCAGACAATTCCCAGGTTTGACTTGGGAAAGCTGGTTGAAAGCAAGTACTGCATGCTTAACTCGGAACAACTCCTGAAGATTTGTTTATCAACAATCTGGTTTCTCCTCTTATTTTCCTTTAATAAGTTCTGCTCTGAAACTCATTTGTTGTTATTCCTTTACTTCTGATGGTATACAATCTGCTTGAGACTTTTTTTACTGGTACCATGGTATGCCACAGAGAATTAAGTATATTAACGATTTTTCTTTCTTTTTCTAAATGCAGAAATCCATATCAAACACTGTTTTTTACCCTTCTTAATATCCAGATCCTGCACTCCATTTATTTACGACAAGCAGATGCATGCATCTCTGCCACAGGCTCTAATGATTCAGACTTTTATGAAAGTTCGGGGTTGCAGTTAATAGTGACTTGCCCAAACTTGAGGTCTGAAAATAAGAAAGAAGTGACCTGATTTTTGCTGCACCGTTGGCCCTAATGAGATTTGCAGTCAGACAGCAAATCAGCAAAGCCAAGCAATGTGTACTAAGCAAGTATGCAACTCAAACAGAACCCTGGAAAATGAATGTTTTCTAATTAGCTATTTTGCCATTGCAAGGGACTTCCGATTGGTGAGAGGATTATTTCATTTGTATATCTAGCATGGGACTAATTATCAAACAGAATTCAACCACCCTGCAAAAAAGGCAACTGCCTATCCAGGAACAATTAAAAAACCCTTTTGAGCAAGACTGGAACCCCACATATTACATAAATCTGGAAGATGAACAAGGACAGAAAGACTCTGAAGTGAATTGAAAAGTACTTTTAAAATAAAAATAAAAGTATATTTGAATCTTGTTCCCTGTGCCAAACAAGGAACTCTATGTCTTTGCCAGAAAAATCACTTCCTCATGTTGTCCACACTGATGATGTGAGAACTTCTCAGAGTTGAGTCTGCCTGCAAAACCTTCGGTGTGCGACATTTCCCTTGTTGTGTGGTTAGCCCTCCCACAGTTAATGAAATGCATACAGTGGCACAAGACAATTTGTCTCCTACTAAAGTGAACATGGAAGATACAATCAGCTCTTAATACACTAGAAACACAGAGCTCCAGCCCCAGCAGGGTCGTGCCGTGTCTGTGCCTGACCACGGCACATACGGGTGATTCTGCACCTGCATCCCCTTGCGGGCTGATGTCCCATCCTTGGCCCATCATTCCCATCCCCATTGAGGTGCCCAATGCTCCGGCCGAAGCCACCCCACTCCCTGGCTGGGGTGGTGGGGTGGCTGCAACGCCCTGTCCTGCCCTCGCTGTGCCCCGACAGTTGCGGCATTAAGCTGCAAGTCAGTCTAAACAACCTGAAGTCTTTTGGTCGAGGCCAAAATCTAAGCTGAAGCTAAGCATTTTGTTTATATTCCCCACCAAAAGAAAGAGAAATAAAACTGTAGCCCTACGGGCACCCTGCTGGTGCTTGATGGCAACTTAGTTTTCCTTTGAAGAAAAAAAAGCTCGGAGAAAAATATTTTGACCAACTTTCTTATAATCCATCTGAGTTCACGTAAATGAGGGCTAAGCTGAAAGTTTCCACGTAATCTTTTATAACGGTTTGGGTTTTTTTAAAAGTCTCTGTTTACAAGAGTAACTGTATTCAGGCCTGCCCCAAGCTCCTACTGCCCCATCAAGAATTTGAAATGATTCATTAATTACTGAAGTCCTATCATTTACAATTATGTTCACTCAAGCTTTCTTCACTTTGACAACAAACACAAAGCGACCTTTGAGAAGCTGGGAATTTGCCCCACCACATCTCGTTGTTTTACCCCACATTTTCTACAGAAACCTGGCACAGAGGAGCCGTGCTACCGCCTCCCAGGTTACATTTCTGCAAAAGTCAGCAGAACAAATTATAACAAAAAGCTTGACAACTCTTTCGTTTAAAAATTGCATCTTCGCCAAGCGCTTCCCTGCTGCATACAGCAGATTGTCACTCCTCACTTCAGTTCCTCGTGCGTTGTGGCACAGCTTGATAAGCATTTTTGCAAGTGTTACAAGATGGGATCCTGTCCTTTCAGACAGACAGACACCTTTTTCACACGCAGAGCAGGATGTGAAATGAACTCTCCAGGGGGGACTGCCAGTCCAAACGCAGATGCTGAGTGACATGTGGGGTTTCAGATACCACGAGAAACCACGAGTGGAGTGCTCTTAGACCCTTGCTCACTACACAAAAACAGGGATCAGAGGAAGAAAACACTGAGTTAACCAACTTCATGTTTCTTGCTGCTGCTGCTACCACAGCATCCGAAAGTTTTCCATGTACTAAGCACTAGACGGTCAAACTGCTGCACAATTTGTATGGGTCCCTTGTCTCTTTTTCCTTTATCCCTGGCAAAGCTTTCAGTACCTAAAAAGGGTGCTTGATAGCAATACCATTCAAGCAGAACAGCTTTAGCTCAAAGGTTTTGCAGCCTCTCTCGTGGTTATTATATCACTGCCTCAGCGGCTCTCTGCTTGAAGCTGGTTCCACGGGCAAATCGGGGAGTGTTTCAGTCCCTCGCTCTCCTGCTCCTCTTTGAATCCTCTCTCAGAAAGCATCCCTGTCTCACCACAGTCCTGCTGAAATAGGATGATTCCCTGAAGAGGTTGCACCTTGAACATGCCTGCCCTCCATGCACAATCTCATTTTTCTGTTATTGTCAGTGCTAGTTCTTTTGTTCTGGGGGGTTTTTTTGTGTTTGGTTTTTTTTTTCCCCCCTCTGCAGCAGCAAAGTTTTCTTTTTAGCTTTCTGCTTTAAACAGAAAAAGGCAGAAGTGCCACACTCTAAAGTACCCAGAGAAAAGTCCTGGGATTTGCTTGATGATGTGGAAGAGATTGGAACAAGAGAGTCCCAGGGTTTCAAATTCTGAAAGGAAAAAAAAACTGTTCATAAGCTTATAGAAATGTCACAGGAATTAATGGATTTGCATAAGGACAGACCAACTAAGAACAGAAATACTTCAGTGCTTGTCTGTAGGGGCTCAACCCATCCTGCTTTTTTTGCATTCTCCCCATCTCAGCTTCATCATTGCCCAAGCTTCAGTGCCAGGGAAAGCAGATGCTAACACCACACACAGACTGACACGACAAAGTCAGGATGAGACCAACACTTCTCCAGGCTAAAAAGCTGGTTCTGTTGCCACTTTCCAAGACACAGAGAATTTTGAATCAAGGCTAATGAGTGTGTGTTTTAAAAGGTACCTTCTATTTCAGTATCTGAAAGCCCCTGGCACAGTATGTGCCTGGAACTGTTTTGGTACTTTGCTAAAAAAATTAAGTAAAATAAAATATCATCCCATAGAGATTCCAGTCCCTAACAAAGGAATCTGCTGACTGTCAGGTGGAAAGGAAGGGAATGCCAGAAATTCAAACTCAATCCAGCACTTCACTGGTAAAAATTACCGTTAGAAAGACTAACTGTATTGGCCAATTTATAAACTTCATTGGGTGATAACTCCGTAGCTGCAGCCCAAGATTCAGCTGCTTGCCTGTGCTCATTTACAGCTGGGCAAAACTGGCTCTTCTTTCCTGGAAAAACTGTTGATGAGCTGCAGTAGGCTGTACACTAACGCCATGCACAGAAAGGAGGGATACAGAAGAGAAGTTGCTGAAATGAGAACAGTAACTCAAGCACACACAAAAAAAAACAACGTGAGAAGGTATAAAACCCTAAGGGCCACCCCAGAAGATGGATTGAGCAAGATCAGGGATCTGATGTTCCAAAAAGCAGTACAACCCCACCTGACTGTCAGACTGCGTGGCCAGCAGAGACTCATCAGGTGCCTGGCATGCTGTGGCTATCCTGCCTGCAGAGCAAACAGTGCCATTTCACAGCACGGACACGACCAGTGACATTTCTGGAGTGCCCAGGAACAATGCTGATGAGGAGAAATGAGCATGGAAGGGCTACAGGATCCTAATATGTAGATTAAAAGAGTTTCCTCAAGAAAAGAGAAATCAAAAACTTTAGGACGGCATCAAAAGAAGTGTGGCCAGCAGGTCGCGGGAGGTGATTCTACCCCTCTACTCTGCTCTGGTGAGACCCCACCTGGAGTACTGTGTCCAGCTCTGGAGTCCTCAGCACAGGAAGGACATGGACCTGTTGGAACGGGTCCAGCAAAGGGCCACAAAGATGCTCAGAGGGATGGACCACCTCCCCTATGAAGACAGGCTGAGAGAGCTGGGGTTGTTCAGCCTGGAGAAGAGAAGGCTCCAGGGACACCTTAGAGCAGCCTGTGAGGGTGGTGAGGCACTGGAACAGGTTGCCCAGAGAAGCTGTGGCTGCCCCATCCCTGGAGGGGTTCAAGGCCAGGCTGAATGAGACTTTGATCAACCTGGTCTGGTGGGAGGTGTCCCTGCCCATGGCAGGGGGGTTGGCACTTGATGATCTTTAAGGTCCCTTCCAACTCTAACCATTCCATGATTCTGTGAAAGGAAAGATTGTCTCATTTTCCAAGCCTGAAGAACTTGCTCTCCTGCAACAACCCTTTATGCAAGCAAACACCAGCCTTGCAGACACAAAGCCTTAGGTTTATGTGACCATGTCCATCTATTTTACTCTTCTATTTTTTTCTGAACTCTTTAAACACATTATTACTGGATTTCATCTGGGAATTGTCGTTTGGGAGCGTTTTGTATTGGTGTGACATTGGTGATCCCAGATCTTGGCAAAGGAAGGTTACTGCCTGTTGCAGCCACACAAAGGTTTCAAGTGTGATTGTGTCTCCATGTGTTAGGGGTGGTATAGAGAAGAAATAGTCCTTGCAGCTAAGAAAGTACAATCACACAGGCTTCCTTCTGCCCTTTTTTTCTGAAGGATAAAGATTACTGTCCTCACCTCAATGCACCGATGCGTACTAGAGGGTTACCCAAGGTAACAGGGGAAGCCTGGAACAGAATCAAGAACAAGATTCAAGTCTCCATTAAATCTAAGGTAACTTTTTCCACTTCTTATAAGGGAACGTTCAGACACTAGTTGCCAAAAATCAAAGGAAAACTCTTAAATTTACAGTTTCATCCTAAAAAAATAAAGCCTTTCCTCAATTGAAGCCTGTCGTTTCAGAGCATGACCCCACCTAAGCAGAGATGATTTGAGGAAGTACAAGGCAGCAAAGCTGAATCCCACTCTTAAAGAGGAAAGGAAAAACAGATACAAATACCTTATTGCTCCCCTACTAGCCCGCAGCAAAAAATAAAGCTGGGGAAAAATAAAATAAAATAAAAAAAATATATCTAACTCTGCCTGAGCCATCCTCGACTGATTTTGTTTGAAGAATTTAAGGACAGGTTGAAAAACAGAGGCTCCACCTCCTATTCCAGTTTTTTGCTATTCTTAGAGCCAAAATTCTTATGCTAATTTAAACCTCCCTTGTTTTAATTCAAATTCATTATTACTGATTCTACCCACTATGTACTTGAATAGATTATTCCTTCACTCTTTGAAGCCACTTACACACTTAACACAACTGAGGGCTCTTTATCTTCTCCTTCAGTTTTCTCTGTTTTCCGGAGACCCCATTCTTTCCATCTTCCCACATAACAAGTCCACTTTCTAGGTTCATCACCAGCACCACGCTTCACAGGTAGACCACGTCTCTCTGATCTCATCCCTCTTGAATTACGGTGCCCCCTGGGCTCTGAGGGTTTCCCTGCTTCCTACCTGCTTTCCCTCTCTTCATTCGTGTAGCTGAAGGGTCCTGATCTGAGACTTTAACTTGGAGCCTGTCCTTGCCACTGCACCCGCTCTGCTGGTGTACACCCCACCGGGCACCGGCACCCTGTTGGTAACACCTGTTGGTTTCCCACCATGCCAAGACACCTCACTAGTCCTGACAGATCTTGTTGTGCTCTCTAATGACCTACACCTGGGCACCTCCAGAGCTGCTGTGACTCCTTTACACATTAACTGAGAGAGCGAGAAGCGCAATTACACGACCCCTTGGGTGCCAGCGCCAACTTGGACAAGTGACATCCTCGGGGAAGGACACATGAGCATCTCAGTGTCTGGGTTGCTGCTTCAGGTAAAACTGGTTTTAATTTCAAAACGTTGGCACGCTTGGGGGATGCTGCTGACATTCTCCAACTGTCAGCGCTTTGGCAGGGGCACTGCTTGGCTTTCGGTGCCAGTCTGTCTTTAGACATCACAGCCTGTAAACCTGCAGATGGAGCTTTCCCCAAGCAGAAGCTGGCATGTCAGAAGCGTGACTGCAGGATCCGCTGGCCACGATCCAGCAGCACAGTCTCTCCCTCTCTGTGCCAGTGGGATGTGGGTTGAGCAAACAGGCGGCTAAAGCTACCTCCTGTGAGGGTTTGGGCACACACCAGCAACCCCTTGTTCCCTCTCCTCCAAGAGAGGAAATGTAACAGGCTCTCTGCAGGAAAGCTAAGAGCAGAGGTGCCTTTGCTGGCATACATTTATTGGTACTGTAGGCAATATCAAGATTGTACTCTAGTCTCAGACTCATAGACTCCTTCCAGCCTGTTGCTTCACTATATAAACAAGTTCAGTGGGTTTGTGGGTATTTGGGTGGTTTTTTAAATTAACTTTATTCTAAATAGCTTATTTACCAAGTACTTTACTCTACTCAAATCAGGAGAGACCACATCAGGTGCTGTGCAGAGCTCGTGCTTTACTGGGACAATCAGATAATGGTGTAAGGGTCTCTTCGGTGCTAAAACCAGGAATGTGTGAAAACATGTGTGAAATATGGAGTCTTCTCCAGACCTGATATCCAGCACTGCGCAGGCTAGACATTAAACCTGATATAGAAAAGAAGTAGCTACAAGATTTTGGAATAAAGGCAGCCTAGAAAAGCCGAGATACTGAGACCCATCCTGAATACTGGTAATGGGACAATGACAAAGCAGCACATTTACCTATTCTCTCCCAGGCTGCCTATACTGAAGCCAAGCTTAGTACAGACCAATCTGTAAAAGGGATGGCTGAGGGATATACCAATGTAAATCCAGCCTGAAGAAAATTAGTTTAGAAAATGTTTACAAGCATTCCTTTAAGAGTGTCTTATCCATTCAACTTTTGAAAATAATTCAGATACTTTTAAACTACTACACTGAAGCCAACAAGTAAAAACACGTAACAAGTAGCACTACAATAATAGCATTTTGAAATGCTCATTTATATCCGTTCTTTCTACTTACCAAATATACACTCATGTCTAAATACTCAGCAGATAATTTGGTGTTTCTGAATGTGACATTATGAACAATATTCCTCTCAAAGTGGTGGGAATATATTATGACTCACACATGACATCTGCCTTAAGCCTAAGGAGTAATTTAAACTGGAGTATTTTATCAGGGGATTATTAATTTTGGATCCTAAATTAATGAGCATTAGCCTGAGTGAATATCTAGAAAATATCACAAACGGGTGGGAGGGCAGAAAACCTACTTGATGACTCAGAAGAAAGTTTAAAATATCATTTAAGGGTGTATAATGAGTACAGTAATAACAATAATAATAATTTTAAAAAAGGCTGTTCATGAAAAATTGAGTCAGATTATGTCCAAGGTGAAAGTCTACTAAGGGTAACAGCAATGCCCCCCAACATCACAACAGGCCTTGTACCAAGTTGCCATAAGCAAGAAACAAAAGCACCTGTTTTCCATCAGCCTGAATTTGTTATGACCTGAATGGGAGACTACCACAATGCAAAAAATTTAAGGACACATAAGCACTGAATTTGAGAGCTTGAGTTAATGAAAATGGTTTCTTAAGCTAGAAGACTTCACTTCCAATTGTAAAAGAAATTTGTCTCAGTTGTGTCTCACTGCAGCAGAAAGTATACTGGGATGCATAAACAGGAGCACTGCCTGTGCAAAATATTTCTTCTACCCCATTCACCAGCGACGAGGCCAAGTTGGGATTTTCCCATCTGCAGGACTACAATACAGTCGGGATGTCATGTAACTGAAGAGAGGCTGGAGACCACAAGATGCAGACATCTAGAACATGGGGTCTCTGAAGAAATACAGAGAAACCTAAGAGGACACAGAGTCATATTCACATATATCAAGGCAGCTTAAAAGACACTGGAACTAAACTCTTCTCCACATCCGGGTTGGGGAGGGCAAGGAGTAGTAAGTTTAAAGTATAACAGATGAAAACCGAAGCTGGCATAGCTTTAACATTTCTAACGCTCAGCAAAGCGGCTGATGGGATGGTGAGGAGGTATTAGGGTGCCATTGAAGGAGTTGTTTAAGTAGGGTGTCAAGCAATTGGTATGTCAGGGCTGGCAAAAGTAGAACTGATTGTGTCCTGGGGGAGAAGGATGCCCTAGATAGCTGTTTGCTTATCATAGGAGATAAGGACTTTGAGCAGCCATTTCCTACGATTAGCAAACGGGCAGAATTCAGTTCCTACTTATACCACAACCATTTCATTTGGCAGCATGAAGGGACCGAAAAGAGGACCTGGGATTAGAAGTCAAGCATACAGCTTGGCAGGTGGTAATAAGCAGAAAGCATTTCCCACAGTCTTTAGAGAATTTATGAAGTACACCATCAGAGGGTGATTGTCTCTCTCACATGTGGGAGTTAGAAACATTTAACTTTTCCATCCTACAGTCAGAACAGCCCACCCAGGGCTCAGAGCATAGGCACCTAAAAGCACAAGCTTTTAAGGGGAACTCAGCAAGCCCTCAGTTGTTTGGAATCATGATTACTAAACTGAACTTCCGAACTATATTTCTTGTCCTTTATGAAAAAATAATGACGTTTTCCTGTGTGGTTATTTATAGCACTTCATGAATTTGGGATGACTAGTAGCAAATAGTTTAAGAGCCAGAGAAACAATAGTAAATAAATGCATAAAGACTTGGACTTAAATTTTTGATGCAATGGTTTCTCCTCCCTTGACTCTAATTAGCAACAGGCAACTGACATGCCAGCCCTTGAAACATGTGGTCTTTTACGTGACACAACCACTAACTTTTCAAGGACTCAAATGGAGCCTCCACTCAGCTTTTTGCCTGCCTTCACGCTTACTGATGTATAAAGCATTAGGGACTGGTTTGGTCGTCCCATCTGACCTTCTGCTTAATGCATCTGGCACTAGAAACCCCAAAACACGGAGGCAGTGGGGAGCACTAGTGCTTAGGGACCACAAGGGCCTCAAGCAAGGGCACGAACTCAAGAGATTTCAGGTTTGTTCAGCTAAGCAAGAACTGTGGTGGGAGCATTCTTGGAACCAGTCCACAGTTCTTGGACTTCCATTTAAAACAACCCAAACTCCATCAACAATCTGCACGCAAACCCCCAACAACGATTAGGAACTTTCTGTCTAAAAAAAAGCACAGGATGAGACTAAGTCCCTGGAAGGACGGCCAGTCAGAGGGATGAGCAATTAAATAGACCAGCCTGGAAGACAGATAAGTGGAAGAGGAAGGAAAATACTTATTGGAACTACAGAAATTTCAGGAGTACCTCCTCTGTGACAACCAGTGAGTAATTGTTTCCTATCTTTTCTAACATGATAGCGGGTGCCAAATGGGCAGCCACTCACACAAATTTGCAGATGGAAAGTTCAGTCTCCACGAGACAGTGTGTCACCTCCTACCTGGAGCCTCTGGTGGAAATCATGCACGTGTACAGTGTAGGTTTTGCTGTCTGACTGTGGGACAGAGAGAGAAGGTACCACTCTGTGCTGTATTTACCAGGAACCACCAATGCAGTCAATACAGAAAGCAAAGTCAGCTCAGGTCTCTGGCAAAGAAAACCTCATTTTAATTCTTTCAGCACTTACACACTTCTTCCACCCCTGTCAGAAAGGTATGAGGCAAGATGCATCTTCATCTGACCCAAAGCACCAATCTTAGTTTCTTGCTCTCCGTAATCAAAGTAATGGTTTTGGCCCAATTATTCAGTAAGAGAAAGTATATTTCTATATAGTTCCTGGAGATTTTCTTTGGGAATAAGACAATGAAGGAAGAAAAATGTTTGCTTTGTTTCCCAACTTCCTTCTCCCACACCTCTCCTGGGAAGAAAAATTACATAAACCCAGTCTCTGGAGAAGATAAAGCCTCAGCAGAGCTTACCTTCACTCTTGTGCTGCAGAGCAGTAAACCAGTAAAAGCCCATAAGGAACATGTTTTGTGCTCACTAGTGCTCCAGTGTCACCACCCCAGAACACAGCACAGCATAAGTCAGCCAGAAATGCAACCCTAGCAGGCAGAAGTGGGGTCATTGCCATTTTCTCCCATATAGAGTTGCAGCGACAGGGAGATGCACTGAGGAATGAGTTCTCACCCTCATCCACTCCTTCCACAGTAGCATCAGCTTGAATCCCTCCAGGGAAGGAGGACAGCAGCCCTGAAATAAATGGCATATGAGCCAGATCTAGGATATGACCCAGTCCAAACCCTATATAGATCTCCACAGGATGAAGAACATCACCCACAGGACAACTTTGTCTAAACTCTTGGAGGAACGAAATTCAGAGCTCCAGCCAGTGTGCAAGACACTGTTTTAGACTCCAAAATAGCCCATCTCAGGTAGGAACGGACACAGGTGGTGATTGCTGTGCACTTTCCTCCTGAGTGCCTTCTTTATTGGCACAGAAACATCAATGGGTTGATTATTATAAACAAGATTTGTTTGCAATATCAATGGTGATGCCAAGCTTCCTCACAGCCTTGTTTCATTCCTGAAAAAATATTGTTTTGATTTGGTTTCATGATTGTTTTCCTGTGAGTCATGAATTTGGGGCACGAGCAACAGCAAAGCTTTCCTCAAGCAGTACAAGGAGAGCAACTGAAGCACGAGGCTGTGGACTGGAGACAATTTTGATGTGATACATCATTGAATGCAATTGTGGAGCATTACCTCTTTTTTTTAAGAAAACAAGGCCTAAGGAAATGCGTTTTTTTAAAAATAATATCCAAACACTTTCATGACAGAAGCAATAAGTGCACAAAGATAAAACGTGCACAAACATCTCTCTCATGCACTCACAAGTATGTCAGAGCTCCTGGGGGAAAACTGTTACTGATCCAGTGACCTTCCTCCAAAAACACCCAAAGTTATTTGCATTATGACAGTGTGGTGATTAAAACTCAGATGAAGGCACGCTCCTTGGAACTACGTGGTACAAGGCTGAACACTCAAACCCCATTATGTAGATCAGCTGGCATAGCTGGGGGAGGAGGAACAACCTTCTGAGCCTTGAGCCTTGCTTTGAAACAAGTGGTGGGAATCGCTGCCTACATGCCTGGGACATCACTGTCTGCCCTTATTCATGGAACAGTAAAACACAAGGTGAGGGTGGCAGAGCCCTGGAAGAGGCTGCCCAGGGAGGGTGTGGAGTCCCCTTCTCTGGAGATCTTCAAGACCCGCCTGGATGCAGTCCTGAGTGATGTGTTCTGGGCAACCCTGCTTTGGCAGGGGAGTTGGACTAGATGATCTCTAGAGGTCCCTTCCAACTCCAACAATTCCGTGATAAGATGGGCAATTTTCCCTTTTAGCATAACACAAAGTAACTTTAGCCAGGTTAAGTGACAAACACGTTTGGGCAAGAAGAATTTTGCATCCAGCGCTGTACCCACGGTCAGCATCTCCAAGGAGAAAAACACAAGTCTGGTCCATGACTAGAAGAGATTAGTAATATCCATAACATCCATTAATAAGAACTGCTGGTATTTTGCCAGCCTTGCTGCCTCTTCTCCAACCTGTGGGCATGTTAACAGCGGCTTTCTGATTTCAAAGTGCTGGTGGTGGCAGGAAGGACAGCTGGCAGAGTTTTTCCTTGGTGAGGAAGGCTGGGTGTTGGTAAAGCTCTAACTTGCCTCTTTGCATAGCCACGGTTGGATGCTTTTTGTTTCAACCACTCATTAATATTTTATCTAAAAGATGTACAACAACATTTTTCTTAGCGTGCAAGCAGGCATTTGACGACTTGCAGAATAGGTGAGCGTGCAAAATGGGCTGAGCCCCAGGTGTCGCAGAGAGCTGGCTGGCAGTGCCCTCTTCTTCCCTGGCAAGTACAAGCAGCGTGAGCAACCTCAGGAGGAGGCTACGGAAACCCTACAGCCAGGTCAAGTGCATCTTCATGGCTTACAGATATAAGAAAACTCTTGCATCTGCATGTTGACCTGAGAGCAATCTGTAGTTAGCAGGGCCTGGATTTGGCGACACGGTTTCAGGTCCTGACAGAAAAGACTTGAAGGCTTGACACCACAGCTCCAGTTTGGGCTCAATATGCAGTATAAACACATGTGCTCCTTTTAGCTTGTCTGGTCCTGACTAATTCCTTAAAACTGAGGGGGTTAGGTAATCAGAGGAGTGGGGAAAAAGTAAGATAACATTATAGAAAAAGAGATTTTTTTCCTCAAACACCACATGTCACCAGTCTGATACTTCTGCCACAGCCAAGTCCCATTATTTTAAAGGAGCAGTCCAAGCAAAAGAAAACAAGCAAAGCCAATCTAAGCAAAGCAAATGGAACTGGCAGCGCTGCTGACAGAGGCAGGTGAACCTCAGCAGTCAGCTCAATACTGTGCTGCAGTCCTTGCTTCAAGAGTAAGCACTAAGCTTGCACTAATCATAGAATCATAGAATCGTCTAGGTTGGAAGAGACCCTTGGGATCATCGAGTCCAACCATCTACCCTACTCTACAAAGTTCTCCCCTATACCAAATCCCCCAACACCACATCTAAATGGCTCTTAAACACATCCAGGGATGTTGACTCAACCACCTCCCTGGGTAGCCTATTCCAATGCCCGACCACTCTTTCTGTGAATATATATATATTTTTAAAACACTTTTTATTTTCCTCACCCAGCTCTTCACCTGACATGATTTGTTAAGTAGTGTCCTGCACAGGAGGAAGGGGAATTAATGAGATTTCAGCGTTTCAGGAGTCCTTTTCCAAGACAGTTTAAATTGCAAAGCTCAGCTGATGCCCTCCGTCCTACCCACCTCTCCCCTTGCCCATCTGACCCAGCTTAAGAAAGCAGAGATGCTTGCCTTCAGCCATTATGCAGTTAAGGGCCTGGGCCTAACACTCTAAATATCCAGTATTCAAACACTATAATTGAGCTCCCAGAGAATAAACTACCTTGATTGAAGAATGGGCTCATTAAGGTAACAAAGCGACAGCTTTGAGCAAGCTCCCTTCGCAGTTACTAAATGCATCCGCTCTGATGGGATTAAAGATGCCGTTCCCCATCTGGGAGGACAGAGTGGCCTTAATGTCGTGTCTGCCTCTGGCTACAACATTAAGCAATAAAACGTGACGGGCAGTACACTTCCAGGGGATTTTTTTGCATACTTAGGAAGACACTGAGGTATAATGGTCAGAGCAAAGCAATTTTAGCCCCCAAGAGCTGTGATGATTGCAGTGGTATATATTATACACACCTGTCCGCCAGCCAAACACTGTGTATTTCCAACGCAGTAATACTAGGAATCAGAGAGCACCATTATTTGCATCCCAAGCTCTTTTGGGTGAAATTCATCCCTGCTGCCTAAAGCCCAAGTAATCAGGCTTTAGATTAAACACACACAAGTTTCCGTGTCCGTTAAAAGGGATTTGTGAGCAATCACTGGTTTAGAACCGCTAATAACAGGCCAAATCCTGGAGAATTCCCTGAGCAAGTGCTGTGCCAAAACAATCACAGATGGGCGTAAAGAGCCAGCGCTGATCCCACAGGTTTTTGACACTCCTTTGAGTGCAACTGCAGCAAACCAAGCTGTATTCCCTCGGGCACGACTCTTTGAAAGGAGTGGTGTGTACCCTTGACAGGTGACTCTGCATCATCTACTGCCACCTCGATGCAGGTTTGCTCTCAGCTAACACCTCTTCTGTGCAAGAGCACCACCTATCATCACTGAAGTAAATAAAAAGGTATTAGAGCTCTTCACCTTCCACTACTGGATACATGGGGGCAGGAAAAACATTATTTTTGACCATGAAGGACGTACAAGTGCCCGACCTAGTCACCCCTGAGGACAGTAAGCAACCCCTACAACCAGAGGAGACCTACATCTGACACAGCCCTGGTTGCCAAATAGAGTAAGACAAATCCTGATGACTGGCTTAAGGGTGATAAACCCATCTTAAAATTTCCAGTGTATCAGTCCTTCTCCGTATCCTGGGTCTCGTAGCTCTCCTTGCCTCTGGCCTCAGAATTGCTAAAGTCACTAGTGACTGCAGTCGCCTGAATTCACCCGTACCCTGTTGCTTACTCAAATAAATTTTTCAGAGCAGAAATTCTTTAAAAAGCTCTAAAGCCAGACCCCTAAAAATGAAGAAGCTGAGAATCCCTTCAGGATGCTTTCCAAAAGCATACGCTCTTTCTTTTGGACTGCTATGAATGCAAAATATAGACTACATATTTCATATCTCCACAAACCAAAAAGCAAGCCTGCTCCATATGTAGTTCAGTTGTGTGATTTATATATGCTATGTGAGCAATTTAGGAAAGAAAAGCTACACGAGAAGACAGTCAATGTAGAAAGCATTCCCTGGCTCACAAAAGGCCAATCATACGAGCAAACACCATACACTGAAAGAGCCAGGTGCTCACAACTGCTAATATAAACTGACCACAGCAAGTTGTCTGAATCAAGCAAGTGTCCTTACTTCAAGTTGTAAGGGTTTATACCATCCCCGCAAAGCTACGAACTACTTAGGGACCCTCTTACAATTCAAGGAATTTGTCTAAGTTGCTTAAATGAATGAACATGAATGGGCTTGGGGATGGCCAGCTCAGCACAACGAGCAGTTGGCAGCTTTAGACTCATTTAATACAGCGAGAGGCCACCTGCATTGATAACGGGGGCTCCGTTGATAGTGGGGGCTTAGGACTCAATTTCCAAGGGGCTTAGACAGAACAAACAAAGGCTACTTCTCTGCTGTGCCTGAAATTCGTAACGAAAGCATTTCCTATCAATAGGGTATCACATAAAAGGGGAAAGGAAAATAAATATGACCCATTAGTCCTTTTTTTTTTGGATGGAGGAGAAATGGGGCTCAGACTGTTACCATCACCTCTCACTGCTCTGCTCAAAAAGGAAAACTTTCACTCCTGTGTTTTAGTCCAGAGTTTTCCATTTCTACCTTCTTACGTGGAAAGGACCTCTCCAGCCATGCGGCTGATGAACTCAAATCACACCCTGGGAAGCCACCTACCCTATCCCTCCTGTATGTTTTTATCAATTACCAAGGTTGGTGTTCAAGCTCCCAGCCTAATCTTCCCATGTAGTGCAGGCACAGCCTCACGTTAAAGCATGAAAATTTAAACTCATCTTTCTTGTTTTGCAATATTTACAAATCAATGAAAGTAATGCAACCAAGCGGCAGTTGTCTAGGCCCCAGAAAAGCTGCTGAGCTGGGATGCTCTCCACCAGTAAATCCATTCCCATCTTTTATTTACAGCAATTCAAGATAATTCAGTAGTCATAGAATAATTCATATTTTAAGACAGGCGAGAGCCACATAAGCGTACTATACCCAACATCAACCCCAAAACAGTATGTGCCCCCACATTTTTGTAGGAAATGCAGACGCTGGAACCTTTCAACCTAGAAAACCCCAGTGAAGAAACCAACTAACTCTACTGCAGAGGGTCCCATCCAGGCTGTGCTGTGCAAACCTCTGCCAAGTGGAAGGTAGCCTGGTGTAGAGCCAGGAGCTGGCCCTATGAAGGAATCTGTCCCACACCATCATCCTTTGAAAACTTTGACAGTCCCTTCTCTACTGCATATTTCCTACTGGCCTATTCCCAGAGAGAGTACAGACTGGCAAGGGATCCACCTTGCTGAATTCATATCCGTCCAACTTTTTCAAGCATAGGCAATACTGGATTATCCTGCATCTTTAACTTTTTTTTTTTTAAAAGCTGTTTAAATTTTGTGCGATACAAACCGCTTTTACACGTTTGTAGCAATGTTCCTAGAAACAGAAAGGCCACATTACAAGAATATTCCCATTTCTTACATTCACAGGTAGCTTTGCGTTATGGGTTCCTTTGGCAAGAAATGCCAGAAATATGCTGGGATACATTCTCTACCACCAAATGGACAGAGGATTTCCTTGGTAGAAAATCACAACCCACCGCACCATCATCTTTCCTCTAAATATGTACCCTTTAGGAATCAGGCAATGGAGAGAACCTGACTTGTCTCACAGGCAAAACTGCCTTCCAGCAAATTGCCCTACTCCTCCGGATGGCACTTTGCTGCTAGATAAGATTAAGTACTCTGGGAAAAGAACACTGATGAAGAGCACTACATAAGAAGCTAGTTAAGTGAGTATTTTCCAATAGCATATGATTATTCTAAGATGAGAATCCTCTTGTCTGAGGATCTTCAACAAAATGAAGCTAAGAAGCACTGAAAGCTTTCAAATTAGAGAAAACAGGATTTATGTCATTTGAAATGGATTGTTTTTAACAAAAACATTTGTAAGTGCAGGATATACAGACAAGGCAGATGATGGGAACTCAGGAAAGACCCTTAACCTCACCTGACTTTAGCTTTCTTTTTAGAGTTACCAAAGCTACTCTTTTTCCTCTTTATGTCCTACATCTTATCTTCCCCATCACCTCTCACCCCATGTCTCCTGCCCAGAGACCTCTTCAGAACCATCTCAAGAGCCTGACATAGACATACAGCACAGGGTACAGTGATCCCTGGCCTTGATTCACCCATAGATGTTACTGGAAGGAAAAAAAAAAAAATATAGCATTTTTGATAGCAGATGAGTTATTCCTGGAAGGCTCAAAGATTTTCCCATCAAGCTGGGATTGTTTTGTTTTTAAAGGTTTCAGAAATGTTCTTCTGCAAGCTTTTCCCCAGCCCAGTCATAACTTATTAAATGAGATTGCAAATTTACTTTAATCACTGTTCCTTCCCCTCATTTCCTGTACCTTACAGGGTTTCAGAAGAATCATAAATTGGCTTTATTCCTGTCTGAAGGCTTAATGCTCTTCTCTCTTTTCCTGACATCAGAAACCCAGGTAAGCACAGTTAGCCTTCTGGAAACTGTGATGGACATGAAATAAATGACATAAAAATCAGTCCTGCAACATGGCGTACGCAGGTCATAGGTCTGTGGAGTCTCCCATAGTAGGACTAGGAAAACAGTATCTTACAAGAGGAAATACTTGACTTAGTCTAAGAATATCTGGTAGCTGGGAACAAGACAGCGGTTCTGAAAGTCTGCTAAAGCGGTGCCATCATTGCCTATCTCAGTGTTCCTAAAAAACTTTCTGCCGGTACGTAATCTAGTTGTTGCATTTGATGTGGGTGGACATCCAAGCACACAGCTGCTTGTGACTGTCACTACCATTACATCAGGGAGGCATCAGGCTCTAAATCAGGCTAGAAATTTCAGAAGAAGGGGCTATTTTGAGACTGGCAATGTGTCTGGACTATGCTCGTTGATGACCTTCTCCCTGCACTCCTGTGTGTGCTGAGGGACTTCCATGTGAAGGTCTCGTTCCATCTTTGGATTTCCTGTGCTCAGGAGAATTCAGGCTTACTACAGCTGGAGCTGGGCTGGAGCTCAGCTGGTTCCAGCCAAGCCTAGTAATCAGAAGCCACATAAAGAAGAGCTTCGGCCAGTGCCACTGTGATTGAAAACACACACAGAGAGTGCCAAATTCTGGCACTCACACAAGTTTTGCACTATAGAAGACTGGCAAATCTGGACTTTAAAATGCTCATGGTTAATTAAAAATGGAGACACATTCCTGAACCATATACTGAGGTGGGGAAACATTACTGGTGAGTATCTTATCCCTTCCTCCACCCAAAATGTTTTCACAATATTGGTTGTAAAAGAAAAAAAAAGAGAAAAAGTGTCTTTTCTCTCAGTTTACAATTAATTCTTCAATTTGTTTACAAGGCAGCAAGTGAATGACTCTTTCTACGAGGAGTTAAAATGCTTGCAGATCACTGTGAGTTCAAAGGATGTATCATGGAAATACAGTGGGGAGAATTACTATTTCTCATCAGTGGGATAATAGCAGGCAACCCACCTGAAGGTTAGAACACAATATTTGGAAGCACTTACTGCTTTTACATTTCTTTATAGTGTCACATGAAAGTTCTGAAACTTCTCCTGCATATGACTCAAATATGAATAAAGCTCATAACAAAACATAATAGAAGAAAATGAAAAACTCCCAGCTGATACAGAGGCCCCTGCACTGTGGCTAAATTATATTTTGTTTTTCAGCTCATTTGTTCATTCCCCCAGACAGCTACTGACCATGTTCTAGAGGATCTTAACTTTGTTGAGGACCCCTTGACTTTGCTGACTTTTAATCATGCACCAGGGAGACTTTGAGTAAATCATGTAGTTCTATAGGCTAATAATGAAAAAAACAGAAGATACAAGCAGCATCTAGAAAATGCTGTGGATGTATAGAGAGAGTTATATTCCCTACCCATGGTACAGGTAACTCATCTGCAGAGCTGTGGGCTTTAACTGCTTAAACCAAGTTTGCCAGAAACTCTCACAACTTTGTCTGTATGAGAATTCTTGGGGCAACTGAACCAGCAGTAACACCAGCAGATTGTTCTTTTGCCAAACTCATCATAACAGAAGACCACAGACTGAACGTGCCGAGGAAGAAGAGTAAGAAAGTATTTCCTTCTCATGTCAAGACCTCATGCCTTATAGTTCTAAAGGTCTAAAAGTCCTTAATCACACACACATTTGCTGGAATCCATTAAAAACAATTTTGGCACTCATGTGAGCTTTGCATGCTTCCCACTTGAAGCAAGCATAAGAGGTGTCTTCATCTTAAAGATCAGAGTGGTCTCTTTGCTTAGGCTCAGCCTCTGAGCACAGAATTCCTCTTGGAGTTTAATGTGTCTAGGAGTCAAAATGCCATGCAATAGGCAAGGGCCTAGGAGAGCTCTATTTCACTGCCTGAATTCATGCTGGGATGGCAAAGGTCAGACAATCATCTCAGAAATGCTGACCAAGAATCCAGAGACCTCAAGAAATGCATGTCCAACAAAACTGTATTGGAATAGATTTAAGCAATCTGACATCCTTCCCAATTTTTGCTCTTCAGCATGTAATACTTGTAATTGGTGCAGATTCTTCCCGTCAGCAATTTCTCAACCAAGCAATGCAACTAAAGATACCAACTCCCACCACGTTGTGGGAGCACAGCACAGCCTTGGGCACTGAAAGCTTCCCAAGAACATCCCCTAGCAGATGGCATAAACTTAGTGAACCGTGAACGGGAAAGGGAATCCCCAAGAGATGCAGTGACAGCAGAAACACTGCAAAGCAAATATTATTTATGTGTTCTCACAATTCACTTCCATACAGCTCCAGACTTTTCTCCCCATAGTATTCAATGTCCAAGTGGCGGCCAGTGACGAGTGGTGTTCCTCAGGGGTCAGTACTGGGACCAGCGCTGTTCAACATCTTTGTCAGAAACATGAACAGTGGGATTGAGTGCACCCTCAGCAAGTTTGCCAATGACACCAAGCTTGGTGGCATGGTCAACATGCTGGAGGGAAGGGATGCCATCCAGAGGGACCTGGACAGGCTGGAGAGGTGGGCTCATGCAAAGCACATGAAGTTCAACCAGGCCAAGTGCAGGGTCCTGCACCTGGGACGTGGCAATCCCAGGCACAAATACAGGTTGGGCGGAGAATGGCTGGACAGGAGCCCTGAGGAGAAGGACTTGGGGATGTTGGTGGATGAGAAGCTCAACATGAGCCGGCAGTGCACGCTGGCAGCCCAGAAAGCCAACCACATCCTGGGCTGCATCAAGAGAAGTGTGGCCAGCAGGTCGAGGGAGGTGATTCTACCCCTCTACTCTGCGCTCGTGAGACCCCACCTGGAGTACTGTGTCCAGCTCTGGAGTCCTCAGCACAGGAAGGACATGGACCTGTTGGAATGGGTCCAGCGGAGGGCCACGAAGATGATCAGAGGGCTGGAGCACCTCTGCTATGAGGACAGACTGAGAGAGCTGGGGTTGTTCAGCCTGGAGAAGAGAAGGTTC
>KZ506419.1:83128-96566 GCA_002844005.1 Limosa lapponica baueri
GATGATCTTTAAGGTCCCTTCCAACTCTAACCATTCTATGCTTCTATTCAGGTCAACAGAGTTGGGCTGGCTCAAGCGGCTTCAAGGACTCCACAGCTCTGTCCATCTTGGCAATATGCACAGCACAAACACACGTCAGGTCACTGCACAACAGACGCAACAAAGCAGGAGGCAATCTAATAGAAAACAATACAGCTCTCAGGATCAAGAGAAGGAGTCCTTTCTCACGTTAGAAAAGCCTGTGGTTTGGTTACCAGGCTGGCTTGGTGAGTCATGCCTTTAATGAGACTTTCAGTGTAATCAAATGCTTAAGCATCCCACAGCATCAATAACCCCATCCAAAGCAAAAAAGTGCCAACATTAAAAACAAACGACTGCAGTTGGTCAACCTTTTGTGCAATGTTTAGTAGACAGAGAAGGGCTGTCCTGTCTGGCAAGTTACTCACAACATGAAAGGACACAATACAGTAGTGATCAGCCACAAAGGTGAATAAGCAGCAGCAGTTTTGTCCAGAGGCTGAGTAACACACACAGCTACACATCAATATGATCCATGCTCCTGCTTCTTTCCGCTTCGTTAAATGAACACAGTACTGAGTCTAAACCGATTGTATCATGTGGTGTCTTATCTAAAGGGTGGAGGATCAAAGAGCATCACAGGGAGAGGTTTTCAGACGCTCCACATAACTTTACTACTGCCAAGCCCCTATTGCAACAGTTGCCTGACTCCAGACTACTCTTCAGAAGGTCCTTTCCTCCAGGAAAGGAATTGTACAAATTCTACCTCAACAGAGACTTGGATCTACTAGGAAAGCCAACAAAATTTCATTTTAATCCAAGGTAGCAGCTTCTAACATCTTTTCTGAAGATAAAGCCTATCCTTTCTTCTGCCTCTGTACACTAAATCCTACCCCTATCCAAAGTTTGTCATTTCCTCAACTGTGTTGAAATGTTCACCATGCAGAGACCTTTTCAGTTCAGGGATCCAGTTTGAGCCCAGCTTCCTTCCATCACACCCCAGCTGCATTAGCAGGGTAACAGCAGGGCTCAGTCAATTTTGCCCCCATAGAAAATTTGTGTGCTCTGCTGGGAAAGGACTCTGCTTTTACCAGTTGAATGCTGTTGCAAATTGGATTTGAAAGATGCAGTCAAAATGGAAATTATGATTAATAAAATCTAGTGATTGGGGCCATTAGCAAGCACAATGGGTGAAGCATAGTCAGGAAGTCAATACTGATGGACAACCTGCAAAGGAACCCATTGTTTGGATCCCCACTAGGTATGCTCATGTCTGCCCTCATACCTGCTCTGCAAAAAGCCTCCCACCAGCCCTCCCAGTCCCCATGGGCAAGTAGCAGCTGGCAGAGGCAGGACAGAAGAGCAGAAGGTCTGTTTCATCATCAGTCTTGTATTCCCCACCCATTCACGTGTCCTTCAGGAACCAGTCTGCTCTCCTACAGCCCCCAGCCAACCTCCCGGAGACAAGTCCTGAAGATGGTAGAAACTTCCTTCACCTAAGGAAGAAGCCCTGCAATTTTTAGCAGTAAAGTTGGCTCTAACATGTAACAGCCCGATGAACGTGGCCTGCAGCAGTGCAAGGGGTGCACATGGACACCGCAAGTCAGCCTGCCCCTCCTAATACCCGCTCGCAGAGTCTGGGCGAGGGTCAAGGGCCTTTCCCTTGCTTTCACTGCAAATTGCAGACAACAGATTTGCAGAGATGACAAAGTAAATGGAGCCAATATTGGGAGAGCGTGGGCCAGGAAATCTACTGAGAGGGCAATCATGGGTGAAATAGGGTGGCTACACGTTACAGGGAAGATGTCAGAGACAGGTTTACAGGGGATGCACAGGAAGGCTTGGGGCTTCTTTTTCCTCTCCCTGGAGCACAGTCCTGAGTCTGCCTGTCTCTCCCCATTCACAGGCATTAGAAAGTATGAGGGGGCAGCCTTGAAGGTATGGCTCATCTCCCTCCAGCCTTTGCCCACAGCAAGGGACAATCTGCCCTTGCTACCACTTACCGTAACTCAAGAGCTGAGCAGCAATATGAACTTCAGAACATCATAATCAGGGTGAGCAGGGAAGATAGTAGAGATTTCTCACTTAAAGAGAGAAAGCTGTCACACTCCCTCCCACGCTGCAGTTTTCTCAGTGGTCCTGAAAGCTGAGGACAGCTGGTGGCTACTTGGGAAGAGCTGGGTCTGCTCAGCGTTAGGTAGGAATTCAACAGACAGACAGATGGAAAGTCCACGCCACCAAGGTACCCTCCAGCTGTGTTAAGCCATGAAATCATTCTCTTTCTTTCTCCGTGAAGAGCCGAAAGATTTTAAAGAACACACAGCATAACTGGAAAGGAGAGAGGTGGCTGGGCGGGTGGGCGCTGCCTTGAGTAGACACAAGTTCCTTTCATTGTGCTCGTATACTACAAGTGCCTGATGGCTCCATGCAACAGAGGAAGACTCATCCACAGAAGAGATATGGAGTCAGTATAACATTTCCCAATATCTTTGCTCTCTTCTTAGAGGAAAACTCAGCATTTCATACCACAAGCAAGCAACATCCAAACAAAAAAAATAAAAGAAAGAAATGCAGAACCCAGAGCCTAGTTCTTTAGCACTGAAAATTTGACTCTACAACCTTAGTAGCTTATTTTCCTCCTTTTAAGACACATAAATACAGATAAAAATACTCTAATGATGCTTATATAATGATGCTTTACAATGCTTTGTCTAGAGTGATCATATTATTCATAGGTTAGCAAGCCTTACATGAATAGTGCAGCTCATTCAGTTGATTTTTTATTCAAATATTATACAGCAGTTCATAGCGGCACAGCGTGCCATAAACCCTCTAGAATACCATTTTAACATCTTCCCCAAGTATTTCTAACTTAGCATTACACCAGTTGCTTACAACTCCAGAGCTAAATTCTTTGGAATGCATGAACGCAAATGGGCAGAAGTCAGAAACAGCCCTAAGATAACTTAAGAAGCAACAAAACACCTTTTTTCACACTTAAAGACTTCATATTCACTCAGAATTTCAAAGGATAATGTTTTGGGTTTTTTCCCCTTCAATAGAACTCAATGGCCAGACAGCTGATGTTGCAGTGGGATGTTCTGAAGGAGATACCTTGAGCTCTCTTTTCCACACTCCCCTCCCCATCCTGTAAATCCATTCTGGTGTGAAGATGCGAAATAAGGGCCTATTAAGCTTTTTTACCAACACTAGAGACAAGAGAGAGTCTGTAAATCCCATCGTTTTGTTATATAACGCAGAAGTATTTTCACATGGAGCAGTACATTAGCTTGGAAGCTAGCCTAAGCTCTTCCATTCCACATCAGTGCCTTCAATCTGTTAATTAGACAGAAAAAACCCTTACCACTCTCCTTTACCCAGACAAGCTCTCGCTTTGATAGATTCCTGAGCTAACTTTAAAGAGTTGAATGAAAGACCGTTCCAAGTGAGTCTTCCTTTCTATCTCAAGAGCAGCTCCAGACAACATCTCAGACAAAGATGCGGGCAAAAGGCTGAATTCCATAGCCATGACACAGTTTTACTTCAACCTTCACGAAATCCCAACATGTGCATTATTTTTATATTTTGACTTAATTCAGAGAAATCCAACACTTCCTTTCCAACCCAAGCTTAGAAGCCAGGGCATTTTTGGGTTACAGCCTCACCCTAGAGAGTACTACAATATAGTCCCCCTATCAAGTCGTGAGCTGAGTTCAAAAGACATCAGCATTAGGACAGACTTTCCTTCGGCTGAGTGCAAAAAGAACCACATCTATAATACTACAAACTCCCTAGGCTGTTCTGCTCAAACCTAGATTACATTCAGCCTTTGGAAAAATGAAGTTATCTTCTGACTTTTCTCAACAAAATGCAATCGAGCCCCAGAGATTTTCAGCAGACCATACCTGAAGAACACCTGTGTCAGATTAGGACGTCCAGAGTTAAATTACTCAAACCGTGTTTCATCAGTTCTTATGTTTCAGCAATGTGTCAGCTCTTCTCCGGCACAAAACCCAAGAGCACCATTCAGTCAATTATTTCAGGATACTGAAGCAGGTTAACAAAGCAGATCATCCTCAGACAGGAACAGTTACGCTGTATTCAGTTTTTGTTGGCAAAAGCAAAACTCTATAGAGTTATGAAGCAACCCCTTCCAATTTTTTCAACTAGAAAAAAGATCATTTAGATGCTGCGTGCCATTAGTGTGAGTAGCAACAATCCCAAATGAAGCCAAAGGGACTATAATACTTGTGAATACTTGTGAAAAGTCAGACCCATAACACATCAGCTACTCATTCAGCGTAAGACTAAAGTATTTGGGTCATTAATGTTTCAGTTATGTTAATTCTGCTCAAAAGATCATTAAGCTACACAGACTAACAGAGGATGCTCGGGCACAATATTTTAGTGGGAATCTTCATCTCTTACTTAACATAGGCAACATAAACACCAAAATGCAGAGCCATATAAAAAAAAAAAAAGTTTTTAGAGAAAAACCTCTCCAGAAAATGTTAGCAACCTCAGCACAAGCATATACAACTTATAGGAAAAGCTTTGATTAAACAGCTTTTTGCTTAACCAGTCCCAAAAGGTCCCAGGTTTACATCAACATCAACTTAAACAACAACTTAGATCCATATACCTCAGATCAAACAGTAAATTTTCATAGTTGTTTTTACTTTTTTTAAAGAATTGGATAGAGAAAATAAGCATCAAAGTCTGAAGACTAGTCTGAATGTATTTGAATGTATTTTAGCACTGAAGTACACGCTACAAGAGGATCAAGTACAGAAACACCCATGAGTTTTGTGCATCTCAAAAATAACTTGCCCATTTACAAGCCATTCTTACCTTGGCCACCGATTTCAGAGAGTCTTTGGGGGTTTTCACCATATTTTGCCCATGTTCATTAGTTAGCATGAGATCTCTGAGTCAGCTAAGAAAGAAAGAAAGAAAGATTATGTGAGCTTCAGCTCTCTGCAAATCTGATTGTTGAATATTTTCAGCTGATTGCATTACCCCCTGGCCTAAGCTGACTAATTGCTTTGACTTAATTGAACAGTAATTGGATTGTTCCCTATAGCTGTGGATCAATGCCACAGCATTGTGCTATTGATAATACAGTAAAAGCCTATTAAACCCATGGCCTTGTTTTGGAGAACAGTAGCATTAAAACCGGTATTTCCTTCTATTATGAATATTAATGCTGGTTTTCTTCTTACTTAAATCATTATAAGGCATTAAAAATATTTAGCAAGCTGCAGCAGAGTGAAAGAGAAGAAACCAGGCAATGGGAAAATTCAAACTTCCAGGGAACAATTTTAGAAGACACTTTTGTAAGCCTTATCTACTGAAGGGTTTCAAAAAACATGTTTTTGATGCTTTGCCCAAAAAAAATTATATTTAAGGAATTGCACCACTAAATTTTTCCAGTTTCTTAAGACTATAGTCAAAATTACAAAAGACAGATCTCCACAGCTTTAACTCCAGCTCTCTCTTTGTTGTTTACCAAGAAAACAGGAGTTCCCCTGAGAACTGCAGCATGCAGCCACATCCAGATGCTAAATTATATTCCAGGTGCTACTGCAGAGTTTTCTATAATGAAGGAGGAGAAAATTACCTTCTCAAATGACATTGACTGTTGGCCCTGCCGTGGCCAGCAGCTGCAGAGCTCAGTTGCACAGCTGAGCATTGTCTTCATCAGGGTGGGATGAGTAGGAGTGCTCTCTGCTCATGTGGGTGAGGAAGGAGCAGCCATTGAGAAGATGAGATGGAGCTCAAGTCAAAGAGCAGACAACCCAGAGGAGGAATCACCTGTGGCCTTACCACCCTTGTCCCACAGGTTGCTTCTCCCTTAGCAAGATGCAGAAGTGCTCAGAAATGGGGCTGGAGTACATGTTCAGCTCACAGCTGTGCGTGGTCCTGAGAAGGCAACAATAATTGTGAAAAAAGAGTTCTCAAATACAGATAATTTGAATATGAAAGACTTATAGGTATCTATAGGACTGCAGGTGGCCTGCTGCAGCCTTGGTCATAAAGTTTGGTGTAAGCTAACCTCAAAAAAGGCCCTAGGGTTTTATCATTTTGAGGAATCATGTCAAGGCAAACGTGCCTGCGTTCATTTCATGGTTGAGAAGAGTTTGCCTCTGTAATAAATGAGAACTTCAAATCCTCCTGCACCACCTGTGATGAAAACTACCTCCTCTCTGATCTTCTCTTGGCTCCTGCTAGCTTGCTGTGGCAGCACTGTGCACAGACGATGGGAAACCAGGATTTATCCCTCCAGGCACTACCACCCTCTCCGCACAGGGCTTTAACACAAATCATGGGGAAAATACTTTGTTCCTGGCTCGTGTCGATTAGTTTTTGCATTTCCCAGTGCTGGTAAGATATCTGGAGTTGCCAATGAACTATGTAATGAAACTTAGGCATAGCTTACACCTGTTCCAAGAGCAGGGACTGAAGGTCTCTAAAACCCCTGCCTGAAGTGATTAATTAGGTGATTATTCACACACAGATCTTAATCCCAAACCCACAGAGACCTGTGGGAGTTTACTGACTAACAACCTGAAAGTTGCTACCCAGAGACTCCCCAAAGACTAATTATGTGCCAGACCTGCTCAGATTATAGGCCTGATTTACAACACCTTTTGGTATTAAGCTTGTCCAACTCTTTCTATTATTCAGTTTAACATTAAGTGTTTGTACTGAAGTGTTCATATAGTTGCTTCAGGGATTCAGGGAGCATTTTTGGAGAGCGTTTAAAGCCGAACAGGTTAGTGACATCCAAGGGGAAAAAAATAATTAAAAAAAATTAACAGAAAGCTATTGGCTTGATCCTTGGTGCCAGATCTGGGACAGAGGAAGGAATTTTTAAACTTTTATTTGAAAATCTTTAGCACACCCATGGTGTGAGACATCAGCAAGTAGAAAGGGGCTAGCACTCACCAACAATCTGTTCTTTCCTTCACCACATGAAGAACCACATTTGTGATTTTTGGTATTTCAACTTCTAAAATACCCAAGGACCCTTTTCTCAGCTCCCATGGAGCTGTCATTTCACCAGGACATCACTGCGGCAGTTTCAGGTTTGGATGGGAGCAATGGACCTCCCGTTGGTAATGTGTCCTCCTGGGCCTTGGCATGCCAGAGGAAGAGAAAGCACCTTGTTCTCTTTCAAATGCAGAAGTGGCAAGAGATGGGTGGGAAAAAGTGATGGATTGACATGCGAAGGGACAAGTTACAGGCAGAGATATAAACTGGTTAGGAAATAGGAAGACTGAAACCAGGAGGAATTAACTGGAGAGAGAGGTGGGAGACCAAGTGGGGATATGAGGAACTTATACCTGACATCTTCGAAGCAAGAACCCAGAAATCCAAATATGTCCCACCATTTTGCTGTTCGGTATTATCTATGAATGTGCAAAAAAGTTAGCTTCAATATTTGCCTTGTAGTCCCTTCTTCCAATCTCTCTATTCAGAAAAAGTATTTTTTTATCAGTCTTTTAACCTTATTAACCTTTCTATCTGCAGAACAGTGAGGATCTTCAACAGAAGACAGACGATCAGATGGTTCATGCTTGTATCCATGACCCACATGCATCAATACTGTCCTTCTGCATGGTGTGGCAGGAAAGGAGGTAAAATTGCCTATGAAGGCCAAGGTAACCTGATGGTCAATGCCACGGAAGGAGGGAATACAGGGAGATGATCTGGAGCAGCGAGCCTCCTCTACACAAGTTGGTTTCTGGGTGCAGAAACCCCTGGAAGAGCCTTCATTAGAGACTTTTTGAGGGAGTTTAACTTCCTGACTAACCTGAATTGGGTCAATGCACCAGGAGCAGGATGAAGGCTTTTGCTGGTTTGTAACAGAAATCTGGGCATGGCAGAATGGGTCCACGGCCAGTGGTTCCTGCTTCAGGCTGTGCTTGGCTCAGGTGCACAAGTTGGTGTATAAAATACTTGCACAGGGAGAACAGTCCAAGCTGTCACAGTGATCCATTAGGCTGAAACTTGTAAGCGAGTGTTGCCATGAGACTATTTGGAAAGGTAAGATAGCATCTCTAGAACAGAGCCTGTTGCACTGATAACGTGGATTACAGATCCTGTTGCAGTCATCTATCACTTAGAAGTTATGAGTCTGCAGTAGGGAGCAGTCTGAAAAGCCAGACATATACGTCAGGGATTTCCCCAATAATAGGGTTACTCATCAAAACAGCACAAAGCAACTGAACTAAATATCTTCTCCCAGGCGGGGAAAAAAGCGACAAAGAGGTAGTAAGCTTGCACAGGTGCAAAACTGAGGCTTTGTCAAAGCTGCTCTTTCCAGTTTCTGGGGGATCTGGATTTCATCCAGCTTCTGCTTGCACTCTTTAACCACAGCTTCCAGCTCTGAAGAGCTAAGGGAGACAGACCAGTGCCTTATTCCCAAAGAAGCCATCATCCATCTACGGTGCAAGGCAGAGATAAAGGTCTTGCGACGGAAGACGTTTATTCTGTGAACAGGATACCTTCAGCGGTACGGGGTGGTCACATTGAACCAACGCCCTGCCACCAGCCCCAGCAGGCACCCGCCAAAGCACTGAAATTAATAAACAGAAGATGTTAGCTCTGTACAGAGCTGTGGTGATTCCTGCAGCCCACGTCAGACAGAGCGAGCAAATATAAGGACCTTCAATTCCTTTGATATTCAGCCTAACTCGGTCACAAACTCCTTTGGTCAGGAAGGACTGTTTTCCAGGAACATGCTGCAGCATCTCTCAGTCAAGTGTTTTACATTTTCTGACATCAGTTTTTGATCTCTGTCAAGGGCAGGTCACAGGTCTGGGCACGCTATCCTTCTAATCCAGCAACAGGCATTGAGTCAGCAAATTAGACATGGGATTGGAGGGAAACTGGCTTTACTGGATTGTCTTGCTGATAATCTCCCCTAGCTTCAAAGCTCACATCTGTCTCTTGAGGTGGGGGAGACGGTTTCTAACTTTAGTTGACCCAAATTACTTCCAGCCTTCCCCTGCAAGCGCACAGCAACGCTGAATCTTTGCATCATGCCTTTGATCATTGCATCTCTGAAATAAACTGGCCTGCACGTCTCTGCAAAGAAAGCTTTACAGACAAAGAATTTAGATGAAGCCTGTTGGTGGTTCCGCTCTCCTTAACGCGATTATTTTCTGGTCTGGAGTGGCAGCAGGAGAGGACCTGAGCACGAAACAGGCTTTAGCTGCAAGGTGATGAGTTTTTGTGCACTCCTATCACATCTAAGAGCAGTTCCTCACCTAAAGGGAAGAGTCATGCTCTGGTTTTCCATCAGGGTAGTCCTGTGGGTAGCAGAAACAAGCTCTCCTGAAGTCTTAGTTACAAAAATGATGCAAAGACCTACAGCCTGACTCAGACCCTGACTAACCTTTAACTTTATCAGGGACAGGAGACCGAGCCATTCTTCCTCTATAACCTAAAATCTTTTTAATCTCTCCTTCCTTTTGTCCCCTCAACAAACATTCACACTCTGTAAAAGCCAAATTAACACAAAGTTATATAGGAAAACGATGCTTAGCTTTAGAGATTTTATGTTGGGAGTCAGGATTTTAATGGCTCATATTTTTCTCTCAAATTTATTTCTGGTGTATACTGCGGTCATATTCCTGCTGGGCAGGGTGCATGTAGTTCTTGTCCTTCAGTACCGGGATGATTTTCGGTTGTCATCTATGGTTATAGCTCCACTGACTTAGCTGCAATGGTAGGAAAATAACTGTAAAATTTTCAGAGAGATTTGGGACTTTCACTTCTGTTATTTCAAAGAAAAGTGAAACTCAAGCAAAAAAATACACCATCCCAGAAAAGGGTAAGGCCATTTTTAAACACCACAAATTAGCAGAATATAGCAAAACGCAGGCTTTTGCCTATTCATAGCTGTGACCCTTCTAAAAAGTGAGAAAAGGGAGGAGAGGTGGGTTTTTGTTTAAAAAAAAAATATTTAAAACCCTTAAACAGCAGGATATTATGTACCTGCTATTAAACTCCATCTGGCACTAACCCTGCAGGCAAGTAACAAGCCAAGACAACTCTTTTTTGGGAAAAAAAAAACAACAAACAAACTGATTTTAGCAGAAGCTGTAGAAGCAAAATCTGTTTCTGCACATCATTTCATCATGCACTTGCAATTTTTAAAACTATTTTAAAACAGGGTGGCAAATGTGTTAAATAGTTCACTCCCTGTGTCCAGCAGAGAGATAAGAGGCTGTTTATAACTCCAACTGCAGAACTTTGGCTCTTGAGCTCAACTGGTAACTGCTTACACAGCAGGTCCCCAGAGCTTGCCCAGAAGGCAAATGTTACAGTCAGAGAAAATAAATAAATCTGACTGCTCTCGTGTTTAGCCTTGCTAGGGCACACCAATACTTCTATATATGGCAGCCCTGGAGCCCTGACACACAGACACCGCAGAGGAGCACACGATGAGTTGGAGGAGCAGTCCAAAAAAGTTAAAGCATTAGACAAGAAAGTAAACTGGATGGTTTTGCAAGAATAAGCTGGGAGAAAGTAGGTGACAATTCTGCCACAGGTCCTGCAGCCGCTCACGGACGTGACGCACAGTGACACTGACTCAAAAAGGAGAAGCTGCAGGAGGGGTCTGCAGGAGAGGGACGCCCAAGAGACACATGCAGCAATGTCAGCATTGATCCAGCACTGCCTAGGGCAGGACAAAACTGAAGACCAGAGCTATGTAACGTGTAGCGTGGGTGCACATTGGGATAGGCACAGCCGTGGTATTCACCAAGGAAAATATTCCGGCCTGTGCACGTGACGGCAGAGTGTGAGCAAACACCACCTGAGTCTGCCTCCCTTTTTCCTTGAGGAGAAGGACCCCCGTGGCTGGTATCACAGCCCAGGTTGTGGTATGGTGAAGACTTCAGGTGTCCCAAGGTTCCAGGATTTTTTGGGCTTTTTTATGGTTTGCTAACGTAGAGGAGGGAGAAAGACAAATGTGTTCTGACCCTTTTTTGAAGGACATCTGTACCATGTCTCCTCAGGGAGCCATGCGAGCTCATGGCAGAAGCTTCAGGGAGAAAGCTCAAGGAATTGGGTTTCTACCTGTAGGCAACAAGGGACTGCTCTGGGGTGGATCAGCCTCTCCAGCTGTCAGAGAGCCAGGAGGTAAAACACTGGCCCCTTGACAAGGTCACAATGTGCCCAATCTAATCTGTCCAGGCACCTGTATGTCTTTGCTGGTGTCCCTACAAGTTGCAGTGCCACCAGAGCAGAGATGGCTAGAGCTTTAGCACCCTGTCAAGATGCCAAAAAGTAGTGCTGGAGTGTCTCCAGTGCAAGTGGTAATTCAATCCAATTAGAAGTAGGTAAATGCCAGTTAGCCTGCATTTCCTCCAGAGCCAGGGCTCTGTACGAGCCAGAGAGAGCAAGGGATACCTTTCCAAGAGCCATGGCCAGCCTGCTGAGAAACAGATTTTTACAGCTGCAGTTTCTGCAGTCTGGAGAGGCTAAGAAGAGGTGGGGAGAAATGAGCCTGCCAACAAGTAAAAGATAATGCACAAATAAAAGTTGTGAAACTCTTCTATGGGAGTAGACCAATAGGCTTAAAATGCAGTAAGGCCTAATTCAGGCCTCCCTTAGGGACAGCTTTCAAATGTTTGGTTGAATGAAACACTGGGATACACCACCTGGAGAATGCAGTGGAGCCTCCATCTTCTGCAGAACAGCATAAGCAAGGAGTCAAATAGTGTCAAACCCAAGATAAGGGATCAAATTAGATATGTAGAGTCCCATGCAGTCCTTTGAAGAGCTGTGTCTCACGACAGCCCAGAGCCACGTTTCAGCAGTGTCTACTATCCTGCATAATTGCTCTTACATCCTATTGGGACTGCTCCTATCCCTGAGTTAGTAGTACTAAGGCCTCAAGAAGACTCTGACCAAGACCTCTAAAGAGAAGGTTATAAAACAAGATCTACGCTTTATCTTCCCTTGTGCCTCCCAGAAGCACTCTTTAAAACCAGAGCACTAAGTCCAAGTCTGCCCATGAAGAATCCATGACTCCCAAGGCTTTGCAAACCTCTAAGACTTCATTGTAGTTGGTACCATTTTATAGCAGACCAGTAGGGCATCAGACTGTCTGTGAACTAGATTGCACTTCGCTTGCCATCCAACATGTAATTCTTCATTAGAGTGTATTTCAGGAGAGATTTAAACACCTCTCTGATTGCACAGGGATCAGCTAAACTACTACCTACCTCCTTTGTGGGCCAGTTGTATCCAGGGGAAGGAAGGAGTCTGGGAAGTTGTGTTGCACCAAAGCTCTGAGAGCAACTCAGCGTTCTGCTCCAGAAATATCTCTTTTTACAAATAAATGCTTAGAGATGTGGAGTTATCAGGGAGCCCAGGCAGAAATACTTCAGACACGGAAACTAAAAAGTATTAGCTGATGGCTGAAATGAGCCCGTGAGATGTGTTTTGGAGAAGCAAGAGACCAAAGGATACAGTGACGAAGTAGGAACAAGGAATTAGATCAATAAATCTTCTCATCACATGCAGCCTTGCCCGGCATAACAATATTACACCAAAAAAAAAAAAAAAAAGAAGTAAGGTCTGTGGGTGGTGAATGCCGTTATTGGTCTTCACATTTCTGCTGTTCCTCTGCCCTTTTGTTCCTGCTTTTGGGCACAGCAAGAGGAGTGTGGAAACAAATCAAGACTCAGTTGTATGCAGGAGGACCAAAATCTCAGACGGCAGCTAACAGGAAGCAGAACATATGTTTACTGTCATCTTCCTCCCCGCATTTGAAAAGCTGCCTTACTTCCAACGGGGAGAACAATCCTTTCGCAAGCCTCTTGGAAGAGAGGAGAGCACCTCATCAGCCAGGCGCTGGCTCAGCTCTCAGCGGTGGTTCATTTTCCATCATCTGTGCCACCCTCCGCAGCACACGCATGGAGCCTGTGATTAATTCAGCTCCTTACTCGAGTTTAATGCTGTTCCGCCGTCATTCTGTGGGAGTCGTTTCTCTCCCATGGCAGAAAGCATCACATTTTGCGCTCGTGTCGGTGGGCTGTTGTTTCAGATGGATGGCTCATACTGCCATCCTGCTCGCAGGAATTTCCCTTCCATGATCCACACCCCGCTGCTGGGAAGGGGACGGTCGGTCCCCATCATACAGAAGAGCCAAGAGCCCATCAGAGGGACAGGACTGGCACAGGGATGGCAGGGCAGCACAGCGCCCTGAACCCAGACCACGCGAACCCAAGAATGGCTTCAAAATAGAAACCAACCTGCACGTTGCTGTCCGGGGAGAGAGGGGAGCGAAAGGAGGAATCGTAGAATCATAGAATCGTCTAGGTTGGAAGGGACCTTTAAGATCATCTAGTCCAACCATCAACCTAACTCTGATTAAAAAAAAAAAAGAAAACCATACACA
>KZ506419.1:96753-122741 GCA_002844005.1 Limosa lapponica baueri
CAACTTGAGGCCGTTTCCTCTTGTCCCATCGCCTGGGACTTGGGAGAAGAGACTGACCCCCCCTGGCTACACCCTCCTTTCAGGGAGTTGCAGAGAGCGAGAAGGTCTCCCCTCAGCCTCCTTTCCTCCAGGCTGAACACCCCCAACTCCCTCAGCCCCTCCTCATAAGACTTGTTCTCCAGACCCCTCAACCAGCTTCATTGCCCTTCTCTGGACCCCCTCCAGCACCTCAATGTCTTTTTTGTGGTAAAGAGCCCAAAACTGGACACAGCACTTGAGGTGGGGCCTCACCAGTGCCCAGTAGAGGGGGGTGATCACCTCCTGAGTCCTACTCTCCACGCTGCTCCTGAGGAATGAAGAGAGGTAATGGGTTTTTCTTCTGACACTCTCATTTAAGCACAAAGATGGCTATATAATCTCTTTTTTTCCACAACCAAACCTTCATCAATAACCCTCAGCTTAGCCCACAGGGGTGATTTCTCCTACCCAAATGCAGTTTGTGCATCCAGTTTGTTTACACAACCAGCTCACTGGGAGACGGTAGGGTTGTTCATATCTGGAACTGGAACCCAACTGGAATTCATTACAGGCTGCAGGACAAGGAGGATTAAAACTGGACCATGCACAAACTATAAGCAAATGACAAATTGCAGTTCTAGGGCTCCTGTGTGTAACACAGCACTAGATACGCATCCCAAAGGAAGGAGCACTTTTATGCACTTAATTCCTTCACCAAAAATATAATAAACAGACCCTGTAGGTTTCTACCACTTAATTCTATGTTTTGTTTCATTTTTTTCCCAAAAAGTTTACTTGGTCCCAAGCCAAAGTTATCTGTGGAATTCATTACCACAGTGGTTCTTCGGGTCTGACAGCAGCACTGAGAAACAGAAGTGTACAGGCATAAAGTGCTTCAAAAACAGGCAAGCATTAAATCAATTTAAAAAAAAAAAAAATCTTACTTGTAATGTTGTGTATTAAGATGAGGGTCACCCTGTTCATTGCCACACACCAGTCACCTTGGGAAACAATTCACTCCCATGAATGACAGGAGCCAATCTTTCCCAAATGTAGTCCGTCTATGTTTTCTACTGCCTTCTCCAAAGAGGATGAAGGTTTCACTTTTCAGCCAAGTGGTTGTTAGTGCGTGTCCTGGATATTGTTGGCTCCTGGACAGTCCCGCTCCGCAGCTCCACAGCACGGGCACTGCCACAGCCCTGTCTGTGTGCGATCCATGCGGAAAGTACCAGGAGCATTCAGCGTCACCAGGATAAGACAAACTTTCACACCTGGATATTTACTTCTCGTGACTACTGCAGCTGGGATATGAGCAACCAGGTCATCCAGCCATCCTTTCGGTCTTGCAGGAAGATTTCATGCATGACTTCCTGGCAAAGCTTTTTATTCTACAGGCTGAGATGGGGCAGGTAGTTAAACGATTCCCAGAGAGAGCAAAAATATAAAACTAAAAAAAATAAAAATAGCCTTGAGCTGACAAATTAATGAGAATGTATGAGACAGAAAAAAAAAATACTTAATGAGTTGTTAAGGTACATTGTGTTTTGCAAAACATTCATGGCCACATGCTAACTGTGACATGTCACAGCCAACACATTTGCTTGTTATGAATGTTTGACTTCAGTTGCTCACCAAGAAGATGCAAGGTACTCTCATTAGGAGGACTTTCACTAGGAAATCAAAGTTTGCTAATTAATATAACTCACCAAAACCGATGATGAGTTATTAGTGTACAGTGATATTTATGCATTTACTTCTGAAGTGCTCTCTTTCATCTCATAATTTTCAATATTTCTATGGTCTCCAGAAAGAAAACTCTCTATTTTATTGATCCTTTCAGAGAGGCGAAGCATGCCTGACACCCTACTACTAAATCTGCAACCATACTCGCTTCCCTCAAAAAGTGACCACAGTGGCCAAACCCACAGCTCTACCCTTGGCTTCATTTGCAGTCTTCATATTTCTGGGTTTTGGTATTCAGTCCTCGACCTCTCCATATTTTGGACCTTGAAAAGTAAGTGGGCAGTCACAGGTTCTTTGATGGCTTTTCTCTCCCACGCAAGGAAACTTTGAGAATTTATATATATATATATATTTATTTTTTTTCCCAGTGAAAGGCAGGGGAGCTACTAGGAAAAAGAAGGTTTTGCCTGTTATGTTCTGGATATAGTTATTAAAAATCTTGGTGATTTATTCTTACTGTGTTTGATAAGAGATAGACAGGAATATAAACCAGTAACTAAAAGAAGCTACTGGTAATACGAGGGTACATGATATGTTTCCTTGCCTTCTTAGCTGCTGTCAAGAGTATAACTAGAGATACACCATATGCGTATGTATGTTATGTACCACCATAATTCTTACTGCACAGGGCTATATTTTGGGTTTGCTTCCTCCCTGCATTTCTCCTTCATCCTCAGGAATGAGCCAGCCGGTAGCAAAGCCGCCTGCACAAACTCACCCATCTGACAAGTCACCGTTAAACCCCTTTCTGGTCTTGGCTTGCTCCTGCGCTCCCCACCACCAGTCCCAGCCCCCATCCCACCACACGCACTTTAAAGTCTGCATTGCATCAGTAGAAGTTTGCTTCAAAAGAAGGAGGCAACGCGCCTCCAGGGCCACTTGAAGTCATCTGAGCCTTACACACAGGAGGAGGTTTACAACATGGGGATTTTTCTGACGCGGGCATGGTCTGCACAGCATTAGCGTAACACAAGGCATTGCAGGGGGAACACATCCAGCTCCTGCAACAGGAATCAAGAGAGATTTTAGGTATCAGTGTGAAGGCAGATTGTCTCCTCCTCAGTTACAGCACTATAAATATTAATCTGATCGTGATTTAACAGCTATTTTCTCCTGTTCTTACTCTGCAGTAGCAGCTTCCAGCATGGACGACAGAAACACCCAGAGTTTCTGAATTTCATATTACAGGGACAGGGTAAGATTTTCCAGGCTTGGGAATTCCTGATTAGCACTGATCCCTAACACCTCAGCTGTCCCGGAGAGCCTGGCGCTGGCTGCAAGAACCGCGTCGTTCAGGACTTGCATGATCCGCTGAGCTCCAGCGCTCTCAAGGCACAGGGGGGTGGATTACAGACAACGGATTGAGCAACACTCAAGGGACAATGCAGGCTATTTCTCCTGCCTGTTTTCTTTCCTGAATTGTCCACTGTTTTTCTTTCTTTTTTTTTTTTTCCTTTTCTTTTAATACACAGTATTTTTTTATACCCTTTGAATGAGTGGGGAAAATACCAAAGGCGAGTTGATACCAAACTGGGAGGGCTGGCCGACACTCCAGAGGGCTGTGCCGCCATCCAGTGGGACTTGAACAGCCTGGAGAGCTGGGCAGAGAAGAACCTCATGAGATTCAATAAGGGCAAACATAAGGTCCTGCACCCGGGGAGGAAGAACTCCAGGCACCAATAGGGGTTAGGGGTGGATCTTCTGGGAAGTACCACTGAGGAAAAGGATCTGGGAGTCCTGGTGGATGGCAGGCTCTCCATGAGCCAGCAATGTGCCCTTGTGGCCAAGAGGGCCAATGGAATCCTGGGCTGCGTAGGGAAGAGTGTGGCCAGTAGGTCAAGGGAGGTCATTCTCCCACTCTGCTCTGCACTGGGGAGGCCACAACTGGAATACTGCGTCCAGTTCTGGGCTCCCCAGTTCAAGAGGAACAGGGAACTACTGGAGAGAGTCCAACATAGGGCAACTAAGATGATTAAAGGATTGGAGCACCTCCCTTACAAGGAAAGACTCAAAGAGCTGGGGCTCTTTAGCCTGGAGAAGAGAAGGCTGAGGGGAGACCTTATTAATGCTTTCAAGGATCTAAAGGGTGGGTTGAAGGAGGATGGAGCCGGACTCTTTTCAGTGGTTTCCAGCGATAGGACAAGGGGCAATGGGCACAAGCTGGAACATGGGAAGTTCCACTCAAATATGAGGAAGAACTTCTTTCGGGTGAGGGTGCCAGAGCCCTGGAACAGGCTGCCCAGGGAGGGTGTGGAGTCCCCTTCTCTGGAGAACTTCAAGACCCGCCTGGATGCAGTCTTGAGTGATGTGCTCCGGGCAACCCTGCTTTGGCAGGGGAGTTGGACTAGATGATCTCTAGAAGGTCCCTTCCAACTCTGTCAAATCCATGACTCCGTGAAAACCAGACATCTTACCTGTGGAGAATTTCATGTCAGAGTTCAGGATACTGTTTTCTTAGCACAGGTAAGGCAATGAGAAAATGTGTCTACCCTCAGCAGTCTCCCTGGCCCCTGCCAGCAGACATGTCTGTCTTCATCTTCTTTCTCCGCTGTGACATGAAACTAATGACAGCGGTTAATATTCTGGTCTCAAGGAAGGGATCTGCACCCCCAGCCAACACACCTGTCTCCTGGCATTGTGGGGTGATATATCCAGAATCAATTTTGCATCTTAGTGTCCAAACCACTGGAACAAAGCTAAAAAGGCAAGAGTCAAGAAACTGGATAAAAAAGACTTCGCTCTGTGTTGGCCAAGAAATCCTTAATGCTTCATGTCATGCTGTAGAAAATCGCTTTAGCCTAAGACTCACTTAGTGATTACAGTCCCATTTCAGCCCCAGAGATCCAAGTGACGCTCTGATGGAAGGTTTAGAAAAGGCCTTTTAGCCACAGACAGGGAGATCAATCTGTTTAGTCTCAAAAGGAAGAGAGTGGGAGGCGACTTGATTACACCATCTTCACATGGGGAAGATAACGGGCACTTAAAAGGGATTCTTAATCTAGGAGAGAGGCTTAACAAAATGCCTGGGGCTACAAGCTGAGCCCAGACCAGTTCCATTTAGAAATGAGACACTTTATAAAAGGAATTTTTAAAAAATCCAACTGTTTAAGTGGTCATGACCACCGGGACAGTCTACTTGGAAAGGACAGAGTCTCCACACCAAGACCGGACGCTTTCGGGGAGGTCCCTTGCAGTCACTCCTTATGGAGCCCAAGATGGAAACCCAGCTGGAATTGACCAAAATCTCACCCAGCAGCTCCTTCTGAGCTTAGCTAAACCCTACAGTAGTTCCATTAAAAAGATGAACTATTCCTTCCTAGCAATGACAGTGCGGTGCTACTTTGGTCCAAATCCACCTGGGCTTTAGCAGAGTTTGTGCCTTTAACCACCCTATCAAAACTATCCTTAAAAACGAAGAGACCACCCAAAACAACCAGTCCAATGCCTGTCTCACTGTGTTAATACCTTATCCCAGCTGTGTCTCGTCTGCTGTCATCTTTTTACGTGTATGTTTGGACTGGAACAGAAGCTGCTTTGTGCAGGAAAGTGATACATTTGCAGACATCTATAGCACAGCCTTCCATACTACTCTCCTACACCCACAATCCTATACACAAGGAAAACGAAACTGGGTTCTCTGGAAGCCCGCACAGTGGACAGACCTCTATTTCACTCCATTCATGCACATTCATTCCTACTGTGTTAAATAGCAAGCCCTACTGGCCTTCCCCATATCAGCGTCCATCATTACGAAGCATAGAGAGAGATGCTACCACCAGTTACAGCGCTATAAAAGCTCTAGGTGATCCAGAAGTCGGACAAAGTCCACTGTATTCTAAACAATTTGCTGTCTTCTCAAGCCCAAGCAGAGCTTTATTCAATCCATGGCAGGAACATCACTGCTTTTAAGTGAATCCCTGCACAGACCCTTAGAAGTGTGGGCCCAAGATGGCATGAAAAAAAGGCGGTGATGACAGGTCCAACTGGGCAAACAACAAAGTCACCCCGTCAAGTGAGTGTCATCACTGGGGGAGTCATCCCAAGGGTTTCCAAGAAATCACTCCTGGAGAGTCAGTCCTCAAACTTCACAGGAACCACCCTGCAGTTAAAAAGGGGACAAACACAGCTTGGGGCAAGAGCTGGCTTGCTGCTCATGGTTCTAGTGGCTCTGCTGTGTCTGGAAGCTATAGGAATTCAAAGCTGGAATAGAAAACTGAAAAGTCTGCGTGAAGCTGAAAAAAAAACAACCCACAACAGCCAGAGCAGAGACCCCCAGAGAGGCACAACTCTTCAGCATCCTTCAACCCATCTGCAGATATGCCATTTCCTTTGTCAAGCTCAAGCTGCTCGCCTGCCACATTTCTCTCCGGTGGGTTAACCAGCAGAAGGGAGCTCAGCCCATCAGCCAGGCTCTGTGGAAACCTGCCAAGGCCCTGGGGACTGAGGAAGGCTGAGGTTTGGAGACCAGAGGGGCTGAGCCGCAAAGTCCCACCGGCCAGTGAAGGCACAACACGAAAATAAATGGCTGGCAGTACATTCAGGAGATGAAGGACCTCTTTGCCTCCGATGGCACATGGCCCCAGTACTTAGATTATTCATGAAAGAGGGAGCACAGCTTCAAACAAACTAAAGCTCCTATTTTCACAGCCCCACTATCCTGAAGCAATTTCCCCCTTTCCCTCCCTTAAAACTAACCGCAAAGCTTCCAACAGGGAAAAAAAAAAAAAAAAGCTTTTTCACTGCAAATCGATGAAGTTTACAGCCAGGTTTTTCCCCAAAGAAAACAGTTTCTGCTTTTCAGCCTTCCCCAATTACGTTGGTACAACACATTTCTTAAGGTGACAGGTGCTCTGGGTTTAATGTAACCTAAATAAAATCTGCAGGTAGATGTAGCCCTCCAGTGGTGAAAATAAAGACACACAGCTATGCATTCTTCTCTGAGTGTGCCTAGGAGACAGAATTATCGTAATGGGCAATGACTGCTGCTTCTTCTCTCTCCTGATGGCACTTGGGAATGCCAGTGCACAGAAGACATTAAATCCACCCCCGACTCCCAGGTGGGCACACGGGCATCCATCCTGCGAGGACCACGGTTCAGGGGCTGAGGACAGACAGAATGAAGCACAAAGCTGAGCCACGTGAAGCTTTCAGAGGAGCGAGGCTTCTCTGTGCACACCCTCATCTGACCCAGCCGGGTGTCCTTCCTGCCTCAAACCGAAGGCACGGTGTGTCATGCCCTGGCAAACAGGGCACCCTCCCATCCTAATTGAGGCCCAATCCTCAGTCTCTTAGCATCCAGGTAATGCCCAAACCACCAAGCTTTTAAGCTACTTCATGCTCAGTCTTGATCCCTGGAAGACACCACTGCCATTTCACCGTGATTGCAGTCGGTCTCCCACCACCTTTACATTGAAACAGAGCCAGTATTGATGCTCAGACAACAGACCTGGGAGATCTTGGTCATCTTTCCCCCACCATATGGGCTAAATCTTATCTGCACAGCGTAGGGATATTTGCTGCTACTTCGGGTCCTTCCAGAAGTGAGAGGAGGGGCAGGACACAGGCCCAGGACAGACAACTTCATTCACACCTTGTGGCTCTGGCCACCGCCGTTGTACTCGATGTGAGCAGCTGAGCAGAGCCTGGGCCGTGTTCCCGTCCACCCTCTTAAGATCAGAACATGAGGAGGGTCCCTTGTGAATAGGTCGGAGCAGCCTCTTGGCGTTTTGTTATGCTCCCGTCGGACCGCTGCGGCGCTCAGCAACCAGCACACGCCATACTGCTTTTTAAGAGAGAGAGCTTTATAAGAGAACTGCCTGGTTCCAAACGCTATGGAAAAACTCAAAACCAAGTTGCAAAACAGGTCCAGACGGAGTCTTGGTTTGGGGCTGTCTGTCGGGGGGAATCGGGGTCCTTTGAGCCCCTGACCCCATCACTGCACCCATACCTAAGTTCTCCCAGCCTGGTTTTACGCACAGCTCTATTACAGCTATTTTCCAGCAATCCTTCAATATAGCAGTGCCATCTTCAGGCAAAAAGCCTGCCCTGCACACCTCTGCTGGGGGTTGGGACCTGCCAGGGAGCGAGGACAAGGCACGCTGCAGGGCAGACTTGTGCCCTCAGAGACATCGGCGTCTAATTTACTGTTTCCCCATGTTAGCTGCAGCTTGCCCTCACCTTCCAGCTGATCTCCAGCCTTGAGAGCTGCAAATCCCGGGTATACGTGAGATATTTTTTTTTTAACTTTATGACAAGTTTCCCTCCCAATGCTCACAGCATCATTGATTTTTTTATCCAAAATGGGGTAAAAGCCAAGCCATTCCATCAGCCCCTGGTCACTACTTCACCCAGACCCATGTCCCAAGACAGAAATTACCAGGTAAACAATCGCATGTGAAAAGTAACTACATGGTAATAAGTGCAAGGCTCTTGTGAGCTGAGACCTTCCACCTCTTCCAGCCCAGATTTTTGGCCTAATTCAGGTACTCCCACAAAATCCTTTGAATTCTGAAGTCCACGTGTCTCAGCAGCAACCAGAGACAGGCTCTGGCTCTCCTCCAGGGCAGACATGTCTTCACCTCAGCTACCTGCATATGGGCCTAAGCCCCCAAAGGGTGGGCACAAGATGCCCATCAGCCATAAACATGAAATTTTGCAGAAAAATAGCTGTTTACACTAATGCTGTGAGCAAGGAACCCACCTCATTGGGATCATCAGTTACAACGCTCTGATTCCATGATGCAAAGGCTGCAGGTGTTGGGAGGGTGTCACCCTCCAGACCTGGCCATGCAGGATTTGAGTTACTATGTGCTACCGCAATGCAGGATATTTAGGTCCCTGTGGCACATTCCCACCCTGTGACTCCATGCACCTACCAAATCCCGAGGTTTCCCTGGATGACACCACCTCAAGCTGCAAACCTCTGCAGAGCTTTGGGAGAAACCCTTACTGCTGGGGGCATGGTGCAGCCAGCCTTTGGGAATGCTTTCTGGGTAAGGGGACCGATGATCCCAGCTGTATATGGGGATATGCTGCAAAACTCCTGTGTCTCCCCCCGTGGCATCCTAACGAGGGTTGCAGGCTTGCCAGATGCCCGGACTGTGCTGCAAGCACCAGGCATTTGCGTTGGAGGGCACCATGGAGGGGGGATGGTGTAATGGGATGGTCTCAGCCCAGCTGAAATGTCTGCATAATCCTGAGCCTCAAGGGATAAACTGGGTGGGCAATATCAGCTCTCCGCTATGAACAGGGGATTCTGCCACCTTACAAGGAGAAAGACCTTTACCTTCCCAGCCGTCCTTCCTCTTCCCTGACAGCAGATGCTACACACAACCCTTCTTCCTGCAAACTGACAACCATTTCCACTAAGCAGTTTGTTTCAGGAAAAGATGCCTTCCACTGGTAAGAGCTACAATTTGGCACCGTTCAGCCCAGCTGGAGATAATTTACCATCAGTGGCACATCAGCCTGCGGGCAGCAAGGCAATGTAGACTGTCCTGCTGGGCTAGAAAAGCCAGGAGGTTGCAATGCTCTGCAGCACACTTCAGCCAGGAGCTCAAAGCATTGCCGAGCTTGGCGAACCGCACTGCTTATCTTAGGGTCTGAATTAATTAAGCCCTGAAATGCGTGGAGTGTGGGGTGTAATGGTGAATTACAGCTTTCAGCTGGATACCCTGGATCCTGCGCCAGCTGCTCCAGGAGTCTGGGCTGGCAGTGCCGAGGTAGGACAGCCCGGCAGCTGCTTTGATTCAAACCGGCTGCAAATGGCCATAAAGAGCAAAAAAGAAAAAAGAGATGAGAGCGAAGCAAGCCTAAGGTGTTCTGGCCATGATGCTTTCACCACCTCCTTTAGTGGCAGAGGAATTGGTATAGAGGACCCTGCCTTCAGTCTGCAGCAGAATTTGCCTTGTGGCAGGATGATTCCCATTGCTTTGAAGATATCCGTGGTGGGAAAGTATTTGCATGGGTTGGGCAACATAGTGTGGCTGCACTGGGAGGTGAGAAGCTTCTACACTGCCTTTTACTTCCACACTAAATCAGTTTTCTCCAGGACTGGACCAAGCCTAGGGCTCAGCATCTCCTACCGGCGTGGTATATGCTCAGAGGTAGCAGCTCCCACCCAGGATCTAGGAGGAGTTTTGGCCATCTGAATGCATGTCTGTGTGCCAGGGATATGCCACCCCAGAGGCCCTTGGTAGTTCCCACATAATATGGGGAGCAAACAGGACAAACCTGCAGACATGAAGCCTACCTCTTTTAAGCAGCCCATTCCTGTAAGTCGTGCACGCACCCATGCCAAGGTCTAGGTATTGCTTTTTGGTTAAGAGAAGGTTAAAGGGCAGTGTCCGAGGAAGAATATCTCAGGATTTGGGTGGTGGCTGCTTAATCCTGGAAACACCACATTCAAACAAGGTGTGTGGGGAACTCAGGATCACTGGTTTCAGAGCCATCCTCAGGCTGACAACATGCAGCTGCTCTCTCCTAATGCAGCACCATCAGAGGAGGTGACTGATTTACTGCTGTACCTATGGCAGCTGGTTGCAATGCTCAGGTCCTTAAAAAAGCTGGGCCTCCAACCCACAGATGGTACCCAAGCCCCGGCTGGAGGTGGGCACAGAAGTACCCGGTCCTGGAAGAGGTTTCCCTGTGTCTGAGAGGCTCTTGTGCCGTGGGGAAAGTGCACCCTTTTGTAAATAATTCTCCTTTTCAATATCCCTAAAATGTTTTCAGGGCTTTGTTTCAGTTTCTTCAGGAAAAAGAGTCCCAATAGGAAAGTCCTGAGGATGAGGGAGATATTTCCATTATAACCAGTATTTTTGGCAACAATTCCTATTTTCCTGAACCACGCCATTAACTACCTATTTTATCTTTCACCCTTCTGCAGCCTCTGGAAGGTACCCCGCAGAACACCATTAGGACAACGATTCCTTGCACATTTTTAAATAAATTAAATAAACAAAGAAAAAGAGAAGGGTTTTGCAAGCCCACAGGCAAGTTGGGATGGGATCCAGGCAGGACAAGTGAATGCCAGGGTTTGTGCATCCAGAGGAGTTGCTCCAGCTCTGCACATCAGATATGTAAGACGAGCCCAGGTTCCTCCTGGGGATCCAGGTCCTTCAAAGAATCTGTGGGTTTACAATTTTTCAGGGGACTGATGGTGTTAGAAACCTCTCTTCAGTAACTTTACTTCTTAACCAAGCAGCATATATTCAATAAGAGTCCATCTGTTTCAATAGAAATAGATCTTTATTAATAACATGCACATCATATGTATATTTAAAATACATATACATTTTTCTACTATTCACTTTAGAAAACAATTTCATAAAAACCTTTAATCAGGTCCCAAGTAATTTTAAACATTAAAAAGCCATTTTTGTTATAGAACCAGTAGGTATTATTCCAATTAAGTGGTGTATAATCACCATGTAGTTAACATAATGCAGGCTCATGCATTTCAATAGAAATAGGTGTTCCCTTTTCTGCTTTGTTAATCATGTCAAATATATGATGATATACTTGACAACACCTGCCACCGTTATTATATGCAATTGTGACTCCCTGCTGAGAGCGCGCTGTACAGATGGCATTTAAAAGCTGGAGACAACTTTTTTACAGCTTTCTGAGTTCCTGCGAGGGGCATCTGGCCTTGTCGGTAACCCAGAACCCAGGTACAACAGAAACCAGAAAAACAGAATTTCATGGACAGAGAAGAGGAAAGCAATCTAAAAAAGAAGATAAGAGTGAATTGCCATATTCCTCTCTGTTTTCATGGCAAATTGATGTCAGGGTCGTGTTTCCCAAAGCCCTGCCAAGTACCGAACGGGATGCGTATAGAGTGCACAGAGTTACCAGCTATACATGGTTTGCAGCTTTACAGAACACGTACAAAGGCTCGTATGAGGATGGGACTTTAAGGCACGATAGTCCATATACTCAACACATTCATATGAAAACAAAAAGTTCAATTTACAGTGCAATATAAACGTATTCAAGAACTCAAGCGGCAGCTCGATAATCACTTTCACCAATAATTAGGCAACTGAGGAGTTGCCCCAGCCCTGCACACACGCAGAGACACGCTGAGCATCAAGTACGCGAGGAGCCTCTCTGTCTCTGGCAAGAGGATCCGTGCAAAGAAACTTAGGTGATAACTGAAGCGTTTACAGGATCAGGGCCCTAATATTTTGGGGTGTCTGCACCAGGTCGTGCCGGCGGAGATGCTGAGCCGTGCTGCCCCCCCCAGCATCTGTACCCCTCTTGCCTTCAGCCACAGCTCCCACGCCGTGCCTCCCATGGGGCCACCACCACCCCTCCTGCATCCAGGATCAGGCCCGGCAATTACAGCCAGTTAGGGAAAAGCGGCACGAAGAAAAGTTGACTCATTGAAACGCTGACTGCAGTCAAGTGTGCTGCTATTCCCAGACAAAAACGAATTGTCCTAAACCCGTCATTTTCAAAATCGTTACCAAGTCTGTCCTTGTCACCCAGCTCATCTGTATTGTCTCTGACGATGAATATACTATCTCCATGGCAACTGAGTCAAAGGGAAGGAAGGACTTTCTTTACATCCAGTGCAAACATAGCCCATATGTGGGAGTTCCTACTGCAGTCATAACAATATATATATATATCTATCACTGAAAGTTGACCACCTACAGACAGATTCACACATCAGAAGCCAGAAGAGCTGAATTGTAGCTACAAACTCAAAAAAGAAAAATCACTGTATGTAGCTTTGTTAAAACTCTGATACCTAGCAACCTGGTAACTAAATGTTAGAATCAGTATATAATTCAAAAAGTGACAAATTAAGTATTTTGGGAGTAACTTTCAATGTTATTGCACCTTTGTACTTCTTTATCATCCCATAAACTATGGGGTTTAAGCTCTAAAGTAGAATATTTCAGACCCACTTTTCAACAGCACAAGTCACTGCGCAAAGTGGAAGGCTGTAAAAACTTGAGCAGACTTAAAATATTTAGAATTGTGGACCTTTGATTCAATTTCATATCAAAAGTCAACCATAAAAAACCAGTTTGTTTTCTAGAAAGTAATCGTCAATTTTAACAGCTTCTAGAGCGAGTAGAAATAAAAACATCGGACAATGTTTTTTTGTTCAATAAAACAATACATGAGAAAAACATGAGTAAAATATCGTCCTCTTTCACAGGTAGTCCAAGGAGTTTTGTTATCTGATCCAGATTTTTGTCTTTTATATCTGTTCAGTTATGGTAACACCTTACCAGAGCAGCTTATCAGGGCAAGAAAGTATCGGCCCCTTCCAGCAGGCAAGGAAGATACTCTTCAAAGATGAATCCAAGAGGGGCAATGGGTTTTTTTCAGGTGAGGTTAAAGGCTTTAATCCTACTGAGCTTTTTTTATTCCACTGAAACTTTATTAATTTTACATAAAAAGTTGTGGTTTTTCGGGCCAGAACCATCCTCTGAATATAAGAAAGTAGGTCAGTGAGAGGAAAAAAAACATTTTAGCATGTCGTGTAGCTGCTAGATCACGATGAATCCAGGCGAAAATGGACAGGAAGCAAAAAAAACAAAATGCATAAATCAGATCATTCTGGAGCGGAAAATTACATAGTTTGAAAAATCAGAAGATAGAAGTAATTTTCCATTACCACCCAGCAGTCTTCTAATGTCCCTACCCCAGCTCCTCGGTCCACCTGAGGCACGCAAGGGGCCGGGAGAGGCCAGGGAGATCTCTGGGGGGATAACGGCAGCCATCATGCCATCAGCCCACAGCAGAGGGCTTTTACTGGCCGTATTAGGGCTGTTCCACACCCCTGATAATTAGCCTGGCCTTTCTCAGCCGGCCCCTGTCAAGATGGGCGTTTCTCGAGCTATGCCGAATGCGAGCTTAATCGTTCGCATGGGTTTGGGCTGGTGCAAGCCCGGGGGCAGCAGGAATATCACCACACATAGCCAAGCAGGTCTGACACCGAATTGCACGGACCAAGGGTTTCAAGACCTTTTGTAAGAGACCCTTTAAAGTCCTTTTTGTAAGAGGCAAGTAAATATGCCTTATCTCAAAATAAAAAAACAAAAACCTGAACATTCATCATGACTAATAGCACCTCCCAAACAGCACTGCCCTGTTTTTCCAGCCTTCCCACAATATCTGTGCTGTTTATGTTCTCCAGTTTGCAGGTTAGCCTTGGTTTGAATTAGACTGTTGCCTTTTTTTTTTTTTCCATTCAAGAAAATTATCTGGATTTCACTGTTTCCTTCCGTCTCCTAAACCTGTACTGGCTTATAACCTAACTGATATTGGAGTTATCTTTGCTCTTCGCACCTCCTGCTCTTGCCTTTCTCTTTTCTCCTGCACTAACACCTAAGTGTTAACGTGCCTAAGAGCTGCAATGATATACGCGACACACATGACTGGGACGCTCTAGGATGCTCTAATCCTACATGGAGCACATCCCTGGTAAGCAATGGAATTTGTCCATACTGTATAATGCTTCAGAAACAGCATCAGCCACATCTGCATGAGCAAAGCCTTTCAAAATAAAAAATTAGGTTCTTAGATACATATTTGCCTCCTGCTGAGTGGGCGCTATTACTTCCTTTGCTTTAAAGCTTTAAAGAGGTGACAGCCAGCAAGGCAAAGCTGGTTTCTTCCCTGTAAGCCAGCAGACCTGCAGGACTTGAATACGAGGCTTTGGATCATCTCGTATATTTGTTCAGCAATTCTGGGATGCAAGTCGCCCACAGGTGAACTGCAGGTGTACCAGGATCGGGTACTTTGCAGGCTTGTTAATCACATTTCCCCAGGTTATAGTGCAATCTTTGCTTTTGACCCCATTGCTGGAGCATCATCTTTTCCCTTGTATTACTCTTTGGTATTTTCATGATGTAGCTTTTGCAGCTATAAAATTCTCCACTTGCAGCCATCAATTTGCTGAGCATCTCTCCTGTCATAGCTTGCGAAATATCTATTTACATGTTCTAAGGTTAATTCCCAGATTGAAATTAGACGTTTCACTTAACCTGAAACACCATTACTAACGCCGAGCGGTTTCATCAGGAGAACCTCTGAGGTTTTACTAGCATTTGTCAGATACATTCATTCTCTATCTATGAAAGTTATTGTTGTTTTTCTGCCTTTTATATTCCACATAAAAAGAAATTACTGTCTATTCCCTAGCACCAATGTGAACCTCTGGCCAAACAGCAAATTGGCATGCAAAGAAGTGTCAGGGAAACAGCTAGGGAAGGAACCAAATGAAGTTACGGAAACACTGACGATGGGCTGAAGAAACATTCTTTCCTGTGAGTCATTCTGGGTTGTATTAAAATAGCAAAGTAGATACCAGCCAAGAGATAATATAAGTAAAAGGTGAATGCAATTATTTAAAAAAAAAAAAAACCAAACCAAACACAAACTAAACTCTTGTAAACCTCAGTATAGAGTGCCTTGTAAGTAGCAAGCGAGTTAAGTCTCTGAAAAATCCTAAGCAAAAGGCTCTTTCCTTTGGCACTGACTCCTTCATGATCAAAGCATTTCTCAAAGAAACTTTCTATCTATACCTTTACAGTAAATAACTTGCATTTTACTCCTCACTGTTAGACTACTCCACTGCTTTAGGGGCTCCCCTTCCACCAGGGATGGCGTAATTTAACTGCAAAGTGATTTTGAACGTCCGTATCTACACACAGATAACTTAAATGCAGCTTTATTTCTACAAAACACATTGCACACAGTCTCTGCGAATAAGGGCCTCCGTATTTCACCAGCTCTGTCTGCATGTCAAGGTACTTCGTAATCAGGGGGTTAACAGCAGGGACTGCAGAGCATTATTCAAAGTACCTTCCACTCAGCTCTGAACGCATCATCATCCGCCTCCGATCACAAGTGCCTCTGCAATTAGTGCCTCATCTTAACATCTCAATAAGCAGTTCAAGCATCCAGAAACAAACATTAGTGGGTCTAACAGTTACTTTAATTCATTTTATAAATAAGCAATTGAGAGTTTTGCTCCAAGTGGCTGCTTGTGTAGCCCATCCCGTAAACGGCGTTCTCTGCAGAGTAAGGCACAATGCGATACGAATGCAGCTCTTCATAATAGAGCGACTGGGAACAGCACTCCTCTACCATGAACTTCAGCCGTTTTCGTGCGTCAGAGTAAGCAGTCCTATAACAGGGAGCTTCCTTAAAGTATTCATAGCTCTCCCTCTCTGTCTCTAGGTGAATCTTCCTCAACAGATTGTTAATTAATACAGACCTACGGAGATAGGCTTCAGGGTCGTCCAGGAATCGGAGTTTCTGGAGAGAAAGTTTTAGAATACAAGTCCGGTCCTCGGGTAGTATCAGGTGCTGGGGGGTAAAGAGGAAGCAAACGGGTCTTTAGCATCAAAGAATGAAAGCAGGGGAGGATGGGGTCTGGAACAAGAGCACTACTCACTTTTGGACAATACTCATGGTAATCTTGATGTAAATGTTCTTCTTCTGCATATTTTCTCTTAAAGTAGGCTACTTTCGACGTCGTTAATGTCTTTGGTAGGCCTCGATCAGATCAGCTCTGTACAAAAGAAGAAGAAGAGGAGGCTAGTAATGCTTGCTGCCATGCTGCCTGTAACGTCACAGTCTGGGGGGCATAGGTGGAGGGAGGTGGGACGCACCCGGGACAACACTCAGCCTCAACCCACTATCTGCAGCCTTCACCCCGCTGGAGAACAATCTGGGAGGCTGGCAAACGTGAAGGCATTTCCAAGCCACTGCCCTGACAGCACAGGAGGCCCTGCTCTGGAGCGACAACCACAGCGCCGGACACGTGCTGCCACTGCTGGGCAGGGTTTCCAGGTCCTACCAACCGAGCAGGGCACCCCGGCCACCTGCAGCCTGGCAGAGCAAGGCGAGAGATGCCCAAACCGGGAATGTCTCCACGTGCTGCAGGAGGGACCAGGACGGGGCCGTCCCTCTGCAGAACAGGGGCTCTCTGCACCACACCGAGGTGCCTGTAGGACAAAGGATGGGTTATAATTTCTACACAGCACACACGGAGCTCCGTGGCTTCCCTGGAAAACCAATACAGAGCATATTCACTAGATGGTAGTGTCGACCCAGAGAAGCGGGAGAGCCCCAGCTGGGTGGGAGGGTGATGGAGCTGGTTTGATCTCCAGGTTGCTTGAGTTTTTCAGGGCACACAGGACAGATGCTCAGCCTTTGGGCTAAGAGAAGGGACTATTGGGCTTTTGTTCTGTGACAAGACCCCCGTGGAGGTCTGCTCCCTCAGAGCAGAGCCCTGCAGGGCTCTCTGCACACCTGCAGCTGGCCTGGAGGCTGCTCTGGGCTTGCTCCTCTATGGAAAGGTGATTTCGTGCTAATTCAGCATCATAATGAGATCCTTAACTTCGGTGGGCTTCAGTCTGGTGAACGCTGCGTCTCTACGAGAGGCTGGACTGGGTTTTGCTTTTCTATTCACCAGACAGTACAAGGAGACGTGCATATGCAGGTGGCATCGTCACCTCTCAAACCCTCTCTTTTGAGTGAAATTTCCATTGTTTGCTTTTAGATGAGCTATTTTTAAAAATACTTATTATGCTTATGTTTAAAGGCAGTCCAGGGAAAGAAAGTATCCAGAGTCATTTTTTAGAATAACTCAAAGTCAGGTCCTATGGGATACATTTTCTTCCCCAAATTGAGATCTCCTTATGGGGGCATTTGAAACTTAGGTTTACTGGGGAAATAAAGGACTCGGTTCTGGACTGCTTCTCTGCCACAGCAAAAAAGCCGAAAGGTGTTGAACAGGTAAAACACAGACCTCGTGTCACTGGAAGGATCCTGCCACAGAGTATGAGGGCCTTCTCAAGTCTTAGTTGCAGGTGGGAACAAAAAGACACCCGTGCAACTATTGCAGGGGCTGGTGGCATCTTGCCTTCACTGGCAGGAAGGAGTAACGTGCTCTCCCCCTTCCTTCCTACATCAAAAAACCCCGGGGAAGGGGCTGAAGGGGCAATTCCCTCATAAGAGTCTTCTTGTGTTTTCTGCCTGAATTTCAAGTCTATGAGGATGGAGATTTCCCCTAAAAGACGTTACAAGTCTGGGCAGAAAACTCTTAACTGGTGGGTTAACACTTCGTTTGGAGCCAGGACCCCCAGCGCTGCTGTGGGACCCAGCCCGACGTGAACCACACGCGACAGCATCATCTCCCCAGGGGGGGGCTCAGAGAGGGACCATCCCTCTTGCAGGGGGGCAACACTACCTTTAAGTCAACCTGGGTGGCTGCACACACCGGAGGCGCTCCCTGCACCAACCTCATCTCTCGAGGGCAAGGGTACAGCTGTGCCGGTCACAGCCCTATTAGCACTGGGTAGCTGTAAACACTGGTTCAAATCCATGTGCAGCAACTTCCACTCTTATCAGGTTTTATCTTAGTATTTGAATTACACCAGAACCTGGACATCCTGGACATTTAATTATTCTGATATTAGGTTCTCCTGGGTTAAAACACCACTGCTGTGTTATCTTTTGCGCAATCAATCACAACTGCATTTATCCTCCCAGTGCTGGGAGATGGGAGAATGTTACGGCTTTCCTCCCGCTACTCTGAGGAAGAGCAAGGGCCAGAAAGACAAAGTGACATTCCCGTGGCCAACCCAGGCTTGTCAGGGATGGGAAAGGAGCCAAACCCAGCATATGGGTCGATGAGCCAACTACGGGCCCATCCTTTCCCTTCAAGCCAAGCGTCTGAGTGCTAAAACTCGCTCCCTGCTGGTTTTCAGTGAAAAGGCTGGAAGCACAGACCTAGCAGAAAATCAGCCCCAGCGCGGGGCAGACCAGACAACCCCAGCGTGCAGAGTGTTGCAGCTCGGCCCTGCAGCTCCGCTGGCTGCATGCAAACCCCTCCTTTGCTGCTCCCGGCCACAGGAATCCCTCTCCCTGCCCTGGAGGTGGAGGGTGACAGTGGGACATCCAGCATCCTTTGAGCACGGATGGTCCTGGAGATACCAGCAAACATCAGGGAGCCCAGGGCAAGGCAAGGAGCCGTGGGAGCGCTGGCATCCTGGCCCTGGGAGAGAGGAGGGAAGGTGTGGGCGGGTCAGGGGACAGAAGGAGGGTGGGCTGTGTTTCAGCAGATGCTGGGGTCTGATGCTGGCTGGCAGAAGCAGATGGAAAGAACTGTATTTTGCAAAGGAACACGTACAACCATCCCAGCAGTGGGTTCATCAAGCATCCGACTGGCACCCCTTTTCTGTGATTCCATCCAGCACCAACCTGGGACGTACCCTTGGGTGCAAGGTCGCTGGCTGTATTTAAAACTCCTAAAGACCTCACAGCATCAGACAGAGCGGCACAGTTACAACAACCTCCATAGCTTGCTTTAGCAGCAAGGAAGGGAAACAAACAGAAAACGAACACCAAGAGCACTCCTGGTCTGCAAGGTTGGTTTTAAATGTGTTCCCACTTGTAAGTGGGAGTCCTATGCTCTGCGAGCGAAGCAGCCACAAGCTGCTCCACACACCACACTAGCTGGAATTTGCTAACCAAATTCCAGCAATTCCAAATCTGCACCCATTTCCCCAGCCCAGCAGCTCCCACGGGCTGTCACGGGAGGCTCAACTTCTACCTCCCTGCTCCGGGAGGGAAGGGGTGCTGCCCACACGCCGGGGGTACCTGGGCAAAGAGGCAACCTGAAAGCAAGAGAGTCCCATTGCAGGGCTGGTCCACAGAAGCTCAAGGTCTGCTCCTGCGCTCAGGGCAGCTGCCATCCCACCGCCACCCGCTTCGCCGTCACTGTCATCAAAAGATGATGAAGGTGGCGGCTGGTGATGTCCACACGTCTGTCTGCAGGTGCAGGGAAACGAGAGCAGGACCTGAACCGTGCCCTTGACCCTGGCACTGATGCTAAAGCCTGCGAGGGGCACATCTCCCTGCAGGAGGCCGGCAAAGACCAAGCCTTTCCCTACTACTGAGCTTGAAAGTCGGAGCAGAGCGGCTCTGCGCGCGCCTCAGAGCTGCTCGGCCAGGGCTACAGGCGTACAGGGCTGTAGTAATGCCGCAGTGAGTCAGACCCTCGGTGTTTTGTTTAAATATAAACACATTGAATCAGTGCTTTTTGTGTAGAAGGCTATTCTGGCGAGCCAAGTGTTTTGACAGGTACGGCAAGGTGGTATGAGTCACTGCCTCTGCCTCAGTCAAGCTCGGAGACAGATACATCTTAATCACATTAGGTTTTTTTCAGCGCTACACCACAAGTCAAGGCACGGGGCCAAATTTTCCCGCGGGGACTAAAAAGCGGCGTAGCGCCGCGTCCTGAATGCGAGGTTTGTCCTTCCAGCCTGGACGAACCTCGGACGAGCACAGTCAGCATCCCGCCAGGGTTCAGCTGCCAGCCCTCTGCTAGTCACCAAGGGCTCGGTACAATTTGCAGCAGCGGGCAGCGCTGCCAGGGCTGGAGAGCCCCAGGGCAAGGGCTGTCTGCTCACGCTGGCCGGTGTTTACACCCCGCTGGTGCGTGCCTGCTCTAAATGCACGGCACATCAGAGCACGGCGGCTGTAGCTAATGGAAGTTTGGAGCATAAATCCCACCCGCAGCAGTGAGGGAATAGACGCCTCTGTCTCAAGCCTGGATGTCTCAAATGCGGCTTCACAAGGGCTTTAATGGCACTTTGAAAAGAGCAAAATGTGCCTGTTCCTATTTAATACTCCAGGAATAATTACAGTGATTATGGTATGGTACCCACAGAGTTATTAGGCGTGTTTGGACAGAAGGTTATCTTATCTAAATTGGATTGGAAATAGATTTATAACACAGCAACTTCGCAGTTGAACTGCACATTGCAAGAAATTCTCTTCACCTGGCCCCTGCTTTTCCGCATCACCCCGGCGACAGCAGCCCCTCTTCGGCACAAATTAGTGCTGGGCGATTTCCACAGGGCTGCAAGCTAGCCCAAGCAGGAGGAAGGATGGGGTTTAGCAAATGATTGAACAGCCAGGAAAAAAGAAAAACAACAACAAAAACAACCAAACCCCCAAGCTTGTGCTTTTCTATCTCAGGCAACGGAGAGGGATCTGCAAGCCCTGGGTCTGCACCAGGGCTCGTAGGTGAGACCTCGGGAGCATTCCCACACCTGCCTGTGCCTCCACCCCTCCTACCTTTCCTCGGGAAGAAAATTCCTCCCTGCCTGCTGGGTGCTGCAGCGAAAAGGGGGTTGTGTGAGCAGGTACTATCGGCTTGTTGATGCAGATGTCTGCAGGGGGGGAGCACAGAGCCTCGCTAGCCAAGCCAGACCGGCCAAGGCTGCGTGCGGAAGGGGGTGAGTAAAATATGCCTGTGCCCTGCAGGGTTTCCTATCCCAGTGTAAGGGAAGATAATCAATATGTAAGCTAAAGCTGGCCGAGACGGAAACCATGTCTGAGCACCTCTTGCATGCACAAATAGAAAACCTGAGGCTTCTGAGCACACAGAAATTGGCATTTATTATCAGCAGGAGACGTGACTTTGACATGGCAGGAAATATCATCATGTCCTTGCGACTGCTGTCAAACTGCAGTGATAAATTCTCCCGTCTCCAACCTTAGCAGCGCTTGTAATTAGGGAGTGCTCAGCCGAAACCCTCCTCTGATTTCACATGCTCTGCTGCTGCATTTCCCCTCTTCTAGGGGCAGGAAAAGCAGCTGATCCCGCTCTGGGATTCCCAGTTGATAATGCAAAGCTACCAGACCACAGGCAGATGAACATGTGGGTGGAAAACACATGCCAGCTCCAGGATTTCACAGGGACTGCCAATCGATTGCAGCCTGTCCAGAGTATTGGGTCTTATTCCTCACTCGGGCAGAGACAGCCCCCTTTAATCGACCTGTGGAAAGGTGGGGACCCACAGCCGTGCTGTTGTCTGCCGGCTGGAGCTGCTGGCTTTGCACTTTAAAACTGCCTTTCTTTTAGTTTGCTAATTGCTTTGCAGATCTCCCTAATTGTGGATTCTCCCTGGGCACACGTGTGTGCAAGGCACACGCGTCTGAATAGCTCTCATGAGTGCATAAAGACAAGGGACTTAATGATTGAGTGACTATTCCTCTCTCGTTCCTTGTAGTCCCACTGCTTGTATCAATCCAAATTGATAGCAAATCAGATCAAATAGGATTTTATCAAAACCAGATTTCCAGCTTCACCCCCTTTTAACACTAATCCAAGTGTTGAAACACCAACACCGCTCCAACACTAATCCTCACTCTGAAGGCAAGCCCAACCAGCCGAAGTCTGCAAACTTGTGAGGGACCTGAGGATGAAGAGTCAATCTCCCAAGGGTCTTTCTGGGATAATCTGAGCAGTTCTGGTAAGATTTCCTCTTCGCACGGGGTCGGTGCACACACAGCAAGTAGCTGGACCGCAGGAGCCCCATAGGGCTTAATAACAGGGAAAACAGGAGTTCTGAAGTCACATCCAATTCTCTAACTTTGACCTTGCTTTTTGGACTTTCAAACATCAGGAAAGTGAAATAAAACATTAAGAAAAGCCATTTCAGTCTCTCAGTGGAGCTGTAATCCTTTTGGAGTAAATGCTGCAAAAATACAGCTTACTCCTCTAAATATCCGGAAGTTTCCTGGCTAGACTATGATTACTGCCCTGAACGCCACCTTTTAAGACGGCACATTATTTTCCCCATTAATTCTTGTCGGCCTCAGAGGAAAGCAAAAGGGGGTACTATAAAACCCCCACCATTATTTGGAGTAGTAGCATTAGTTTCCTGCTGTCACACAGGCACGTACACCCCCACACTGCCTGCAGAGCCGTCCAGGTCTGGGGAAAGGCAGATTACCGCTTCTATTTAACAGAATTATTGCAGCACCACGCATGTTTCAGCATTTGCCTTACACACCGTACAGTTTCTAGGCTGCAAGCAGATGCAGCAGTCATCGGGCTGACGCCTTGCCTTCTTGGGGGGGAGCATTTAGCACCCTGTAGTAAGAATATTTCCCACTCCGGGGGGAAAAACGATGACGGACATGCATGCGCATACCCAAACTCTGTGCCTTTGCGTGTGTGTGGAGACACTCACGACCCTTTAGGTACATGAATGAAAATAAACAAGGTCTAAATCCTGCAAGAGGGAAAGAAACAGAGCGAGTGCGTGCGTGTGTGTGTGTATCCACGTCTGGCAGCTACAAGATGTATATATTTAGAGAGTTGTCTCATCCCAGAGGATGATGCTTTGCTAACAGGCAGTGAGAGGGCAGCTATGGTTACTTCTCAGAGTTTGGCTTTGACTGTTAAAAGACGACTCTGGTTAAAATGACCTTTCTCAGAGCACGCTAGAGTCCAGCAGAGCAGCGGGCACCTCTGCCCACAGCCCGTAGCACTGCAGGGCGGGCGGCGTGCCTCAAACCTCTCCGCTCCTTGCCCTCTTCCACGCTGCAGCAAAGCCGAGAGCTCACGAACCGACACAGAACTCCACGCCAACAGCCACCTGCGAAAGCCCTTTGGGCAGATGCCACCAGCAAAGCCCCCTCGCTGCCACAGCTCACTGTCCCCCGGCCACCGCCAGCCCCACGCCACTCACCCAGCGAGCCCCGGCTCCAGAGGGAGGGCTGCTCCCCGTCCTTCCCTCGCTGCCCGGAGCCGCCTGCTGCTCCTGGAGGAGACGGTGGCGGTGGAGGTGGCGGTGGGTGGCAGCTCCTGCGGGTCCCTGCAGCCACTGAGAAGCGGATCACCTCCCGGCCGCAGCCCGCGGAGGTGGGTTCCCAGATGTTCCCGGCGCGGATTGGTCCAGCGGGAGCAGATGTTGCCCGGTTGCTAGGAGCGTTGCTAGGAGCGTTGCTAGGAGACGGTGACGCTCTCCCCATCACTGGTGCGGCTCGAAGCCGCGGGGAAGGAGGGAGGGAAGGAAGGAAGGAAGGAGGAAGGGGGAGATCCCGCCAGCGGGATGCTCCGCGGCGGGACGGGATGGGGCGGGCGGGACGGCGGGCTGCCCGGTGAGCCGGAGGATGGAGAAGATGCCGCGGCTCAGAGCTGGGAAGGCGGGGAGGAGCTGCCCGTTTCAGGGCAAGACTGGAAGAAACATTTAGACCTGTTGGAACGGGTCCAGCGGAGGGCCACGAAGATGCTCAGAGGGCTGGAGCACCTCTCCTATGAAGACAGGCTGAGAGAGCTGGGGTTGTTCAGCCTGGACAAGAGAAGGCTCCGGGGAGACCTTAGAGCAGCCTTCCAATATCTGAAGGGAGCTACAGGAGAGCTGGGGAGGGACTCTTTGTCAGGAAGTGGAGTGACAGGACGAGGGGTAACGGTTTTAAATTGGAAGAGGGGAGATTTAGATTAGATACCAGAAAGAAATTCTTTGCTGTGAGGGTGGTGAGGCACTGGAACAGGTTGCCCAGAGAAGCTGGGGATGTCCCATCCCTGGAGGGGTTCAAGGCCAGGCTGGATGGGGCTTTGAGCAACCTGGTCTGGTGGGAGATGTCCCTGCCCATGGCAGGGGGGTTGGAACTTGATGATGTTTAAGGTCCCTTCCAACTCTAACCATTCTATGATTCTATGATTCTATGATAACCCAGCACCTGGAAAGGCTGGAGGGAACGGCGAGTCCAATTTGGGATTGCTGGCAGTAAGAGATGAGAGCCGAGCTCTTCTCATCTCTCTCTGGGTCACGTTCCTCTTCCCTCCCAAATTATGTTGCTCCCTCCTTCCCCCATGTCCACCACCACATCTTGGCACACTGGCTTTTCCCTGAGCCTTTGGGGTGCCCCACCACAGCACCCTGGGTCTCTCTGGCTGTGGCACACACACCTGTGACCCCAAAGAGGCACCACAGCACTCTGAAATCCCGTGGGCAGAAAGTGGGATTGCTGCAGGAATAGAAGCCACACAGCAAAAAAACCTCAAACCTCCTCTTCTCCCAAACAAAACAGCAAAACTGTGGGATGGGGCAGCTCCAGCATCTCAGCCAGGCAGGGATTTTATAACTGAACCCCCTCCTCAGGGCACTAGGTGGGATGTCAGACTCAGCCTACCCTCCCTGCCAAGGGTCCAGCCAGCAAGACTCGGGAAAAGTTTAAAAGTAAAATCTTACCTGCATAAGGCAGTGTACACAAAGAGGGGGAATCCCTTTCCCAAAGGCACTAACTCTATAAGCAGATACTGGCAGATAGGAGATCACCCCCCAGAAAATATTTTTTTAAAAAAAAAACAACTAGTTTCTCCAGCCAGAGATGTGAAGGGCTCTTCCCAGGAAGAACTGTGCCACTTCCAGACTCAGTAAAAGGGGCTGTATGAGGTGATCTTTTCTGGAAAGCCAGATCAGTGCCAATGGCTCCACTGAAGTTACCAGTGTGACACTGGCTTAGATCAGCCCCGGCACCCTGTCTGTGCTCTGATCAGCACCTTTCTCCAAGAGAGAAACTCCTTAGACAATAGATTTCCTTCTGTGCCTCCCTGCTGTGTCTGTGTCTGTACAACACAACTACCACTGGTGACACCACTGCTCCTGAGAGCCTCGTGCTCATGCCATAGCCACCACTGTCTGAGCAGTCATTCACCCCAGACCATGCCCCATCCTACTACTGAAGGTGACTCAAAGGCTAAGCCAATGATAATAAGAAGGCAAGGTGCTAAGGAAACACACTCATTTTGGCAGCATCTGAAGCTCCTCGGCAGTCCTCAGTTCTCTAGTGATCTTGAAGAAAGATGCCCCACACACATTATATCTGGTCATGTCACTGCTGGTACAACACACGGAGCTCCCCTCCCTCTGGTTCTAACAGAGGGACCTGGACAGGTTGGATCAATGGGCCAAGGCCAATGGCATGAGGTTCAATGAGGCCAAGTGCTGGGTCCTGCATTTCGGTCACAACAACCCCAGGCAGCGCTACAGGCTTGGGGCAGAGTGGCTGGAGAGCTGCCCAGCAGAAAAGGACCTGGGGGTGTTGGTGGACAGCCTGCTGAACATGAGCCAGCAGCGTGCCCAGGTGGCCAAGAAGGCCAACAGCATCCTGGCCTGTATCAGGAACAGCGTGGCCAGCAGGAGTAGAGAGGTGATGGTGCCTCTGTACTGGGCACTGGTGAGGCCTCACCTCGAGTGCTGTGTTCAGTTCTGGGCCCCTCACTATAAGAAGGACACTGAAGTGCTGGAGCGTGTCCAGAGGAGAGCCACCAAGCTGGTGAGGGGTCTAGAGAACAAGTCCTACGAGGAGAGGCTGAGGGAACTGGGCATGTTTAGTTTGGAGAAGAGGAGGCTGAGGGGAGACCTCATTGCCCTCTACAACTCCCTGAA
>KZ506419.1:163453-183075 GCA_002844005.1 Limosa lapponica baueri
GGAACTTCTTTCCTTTGAGGGTGGCAGAGCCCTGGAAGAGGCTGCCCAGGGAGGTGGTGGAGTCTCCTTCTCTGGAGACATTCAAAACCCACCTGGACAAGTTCCTGTGTGACCTGCTCTGGGTGGACCTGCTTTGGCAGGGGGGTTGGACTAGGTGATCTCCAGAGGTCCCTTCCAACCCCATGTGATTCTGTAACCAGTAAGTAAGCCAACTTTAGTAAGAGAGAAAGCAAGATTCAGGACTTGTTTTCCACAACAAAAGAACCTCTCCATGTTGAGGCTACAGATCTTGAAGCCTCCAACTCCTCTAATCTTATTTCATGCAAACAGTACCTTTGCATTCGGATACCTCTGCACTGTACTCCTCACGGCGGGAGGGCAAACGGCTCAATTTGGGTCTACGCTCCACGCTTGTTGGCATTGCTTTTCCAGATACTTCTGATCGAAGACTTTGTGAGCGTGACACAGAGATCTCAAACTGCTTAATCACCTCACCATCGCTTCCTGAAGATCCCGTCTGTTCTTCATCCTCCATGTAACTGTTTACTGGGAGAAAAACACAACTCAGGCTTTAGACAGTCTGCTGCCCTTGGCCAGGAAGCCAGATGACACGGAATACTTTTAGCTCTCAGATGGACCTTCTGGGGAGAAAAAGGGGACCAAGGGCTTAGGGATGACTGGGGATTGAACCTGAGAATCACCTGCTTCTTCAGTCTCTGGAAAGCCTGTGAATATCATATTGTATCAGCAAAATTTATGTATTATTAGACCTTGCCCAGCTTTGCAAGTTGCCCTATTTTTTTTTTTTTTAAAAAAAAGAAGATATTTAACAGAGCAGAACACAAAGTAAGACACAACACTCAGAGAACCACTAGTAAAATCATTAGGATGTGCAAAGACAAAGTAGTAAGCAAAGGACTTGAAAACTTGGTCATGCTTCTGTTCCCCTCCAGCTCCGGCTACAGCGGAGAGGGAACTTCTTTAGTGGAGAAAAAGCAGCTCAGACGTCGCCTGCTCTGGGTAATACCATGAACACATAAACACGGCATGTGGCTAACAGGCATCACCGACTTCATCTGCCGGCAGCAGAGGAACTCAGGAGACCAATGCAAATGGTAACCTTTAAAAGCGAAGATATGCATTTGAGCACGTCCCCGTGAGTGCCCTTCCCCTCCTGCTACCGACACGGGCTTTGAATACGAGGTGACTGCACCCTCATCAGCGCGTGAATATCCACCAGATGGGGGAAGGAGGGTTCAATACATGCTAGATACACTTGGCCTTGCTTTCTCAGGATGAAAATACAGAGGCATTGTGCTCATAGGACAAGAGGAAACAGCCTCAAGTTGCGCCAGGGAAGGTTCAGATTGGATATTAGGAGAAATGTTTACACTGAAAGGGTTATTAAGCCTTGGAATGGGCTGCCCAGGGAAGTGGTTGAGGCACCATCCCTGGAGGTTTTCAAAAGACAGGTTGACATGGTGCTTAGAGACATGGTTTAGTGATGTGGGGGTTTTTTTGCATGGTTCTCTTTTGGTTTTTTTTTTATCAGAGCTAGGTTGATGGTTGGACTAGACGATCTTAAAGGTCCCTTCCAACCTAGACCGTTCTCTGATTTAATCCTAGCCCCACTGAAGCAGAACTCCCACTGACTTGTGTGCTGCCGAGATCTTACCCAGTGTGAAATTTCTACCTCCCCGCCACCAGCATCAAGGAAGGAGACGAGCAGGACGCTTTGACCCAGCGGTGCGCATAGAGGAGGGAGTCGCGGGGGTGACGGGCAGTCGGTGTGTACGTGCATGTTTGTGCACACGCGTGTGAATAAGCCAGCTGTCAACCGTGGTCAGTCCACTGCTTGCTCTTGACCATGAAGCACACGATATGGTTGCCAAGACCGGCTTTGATTATCACTATGGCAGCCGAACAAACGAGCATTGCGGGCAAGCAGGTGGAGGGCAGCTTTCTGAGTGGCACTGCCTGGTTTGGGAGGGAAAGCACCTTTTTTTCACCTCAAATCTCACATCAGCCACAGGTGGGGAGACCGGATCCTGCTTTTACACACTGTGTTCGGTCGGTTGAAAACGTGCAGTATAAACTTACGGACAACTGCTCCATAAATTCACCTGCTGGTGCACAGAAGACGGCACTCACCTCCTCGGGCAGCGAGGACAGAGCGGGAATGCTGGCAGGACTCAAGCAAACTGCTCCCACCACCAGCCCAGCAGAAGCTGGCTTTTTCCACACTGCCGCGCTGGTAGGTTTTACTCTCTGGTCTGGTTTGCCACAGTCTGACAATAAGCCTGCTGTTCCTTCCAGAAAATTGCTCTCAAAGGGAGCAAAAAGCTAAGTGTTGCCATTCTGATAAAAATAAAAAAGGTTTTAGACATTAGTTTGTAAATGTTCAGTGACCAGCTATCATAAAAATTGATTATTTTTATGTAAGCTGTTAAAAATAAGTTTCTTTGACATTTTTTAAATAAAAATTATTTCAAGACGTATCAACCCTATGGCCTAAATGTGCTATGATCTATTCAAATAATCGAAACACATAAAACTAAACATTTCTTTTCAGCCAACTGTGTTGTCAATTCACTACCTGCAGCTCATGTAATATCTACAAAATTAATTTAGATGCTTGGCAATTGCTGGTAGGTTCTTTTCGTATGTGTTTATCTTTGGGGTATTTAAGATAAAAAGTAAAAGTGATCCCGGTATAAACAAAAGTCCACTTTTCACTCCAACAGCTCGCCAAAACTCCGGAGTAAAATATCATCTTTAGTAATTAAGCCACTGTAACAATAAAATCCCAGCTCCATGATGGTCCAGCCACCACGGGCATGAGGCTGGATACTTAAATAAACGCACATGAATGCTGTGTACAGTTCTGGTTACCACAGGAAAGATCACAAAGGCCATGGGGACGCAGCACTCGGGGACTGCTCCTGTAAGGGTCCCTGGGGTGACCTGCGTGCAGCTCCCTGCAAAACAGAGCACAGCCCTTTTCCTAGGACAGAAAGGGAAGGGGGAAAGGATGGAGGGGAGGAGTTCACCCCGGTTTCATGCATTATTGGCCGCTTGACTTTGACTTCAACTTCACAAAGATCCAAACCACGACTGCCTCACTTGTTATGACACGCTGGATGCTATTTCTTACTAGGATTTGGAAGCGTACAGGCGAATTAACTGGTGGCACTGGGGAATCTGCAGCAAATGCCTGATACGTCTGCTGCTGAATCCCTGCCTGAGCAGCAGACAGCTCCCTGTCAACTTAGTATCTCTGTATTAATAAAACTAACTTTACCCAGGGGAGAGAAAAACGTTAACCATTCAAATATACAAGTGTCCTGATTAGGAAAGGACAAGGGGTAAACATTTTCTATATCACCACGGAAACTTAAATAAAGGACCCATAATTACCATCTAAATTCTGGAAAGATAATGACTACATCTTGAAAAGTGCAGATGTTGTGCAGCACATACACATTTCTAGCAACTTCAACACAATTACTTCTATGCAGCATCTGTTTTAGAAATCAACTTCCCACCACTCATAAGGAGCTATGTGGGATTTTTATTATTTATTTTTTTTTCCCAGAGGACACTAGGGGAGAGGAAGGAGGGTGACCTCCTTTTCTGGCAAGGTATTTCAAACTACCACTCTTTATTCAGAAATTTCAAACACCCTATCAGTTTCAAAGTTAGCTTACAGGCATCCAAATACACTAAGCTAAATGCACGAGAAAAATAATTCAAGAATCCTCTGCAGTGTTACCAAGTAGAAAGAATAACTTATCATTTGCTCAAAGCTTATCCAAGAAAAAAAAATATTATTGAATAAAATACATAGTGTAGGTGTAAAATATAGATGTACTGCATGGATCCTGTCTGCCTGCATGTTAAAAAAACCAAACAACAAACAACAGTCATTTTGGCTGAACAATGGAAAGCTCGCAAGTGCCAAACTTCTGCTTTCTTCTTAAAGATTTTGCTTCTGCTTTATGGAAGTCAGTCAGAGTTTCAACGGGAGCATCACCAAGCCCTGAAGGAAGCAGAAGTACTATACAAAAAATGTATTTGATTGTATAACCAAAGATAATGTCAGTACATCTATGCATAATGCATATACTCAGAGGATCCCAGGAGCGCTCTGTGCTGTGTTCTTTGCTATTACAGAAGCAGCCACACAGACCTGGCCTTAAAATTTTCATGATCAGGATGACATAGAGAAACAGTGATCTGCAACAGCTCCTAACTCAGCAAAACCTAGCACTGCACACAGGAAGAAAAGGGCTTTTATTTTGGAAAACTGGAAAGGTCTGCTGCAAACCATGGATATGTTAAAGCTTCTCAGAAAAAAAGGAGGAACATTTTGCAAAGGGAACATTTAGCAAAAAAAAATGTGGAGCTGCTACTACCGATTCCCATGCAACCACAGCTCTGATTGGCAATGTCTTCAATCCGGAGTCATCTCCTCCCTCTTGCTGTCAACCATTTGAACTGGCAGTTTGTCCCGGTTTGAAGTAAAACAGAACCAACTTTCTGTTCAGTAATCCTACATCTCAGCCAGGCCTCTTCTAACTCTCCGAAATCAAGGGCGTACTGTGGAGACAACGGCTCGTTCTCAGAGCGGTAAGACCAATGTCTGTGCTCCATGCCAAGGGATGGTGTGCAGAGAGGCTCTTGCTTATACTTACTGCTGTAACAACCAAGATCAGCCAATTTCCTTATTTGCCCCCTTAGAGGGTCGGAAACAGGAAAGCGTAGAGGGGTCCCACCTGTGGGGAGGAGCGGACAGGAGAGGTGACCCCAAACCTGACCAACTGGGTATTCCACCTGCCCCATGCTCCATATAAAAGCTGAGGGATCAAAGGGTCAACTCTCTTTCCTCAATGGCCGACGTCCAAAGAGGACTCTGTTCACCTGCCTTTGATCCCGATCCGTGTGTTCCTGACTCAGAGCCGGAACCCAGTTCCCATCCGTCGCTGAGTCCAGTCTGGGACTTCCCCAGTGCCTGCCGGTGACGGGACTGTCATCCTGGGAGCTTGATATGGTTTTCTATCTATTGTATCTATTTCATTATTTCTTTTTGATTTTAATATTAATTCTTCATTAAAGTAGTTTAGTTCATTCTAAACTCATAAATCTCTTTATCTCTTCCTCTACTCTCTTTTTGTGGGGCGGAGGAGAAGGGCCATCTGTCAGTCTGGTTTTGGTAGATTTGGCCAAACCCACAACAGAGTTCAAACGAAAGTACAAAGCAATGCAACTACCTGATTTATGGGTTTGACCAGGGAGGAGAGTAGCCCATTTATGCTCAAAACTATTTGGAGATACAATCCCATGACCAAAAATCCTTCCTTTTTATGAAACAGAAAAAAAATCCAAACCACCCACCTAGACCACAAACGTACTTAAAACTGACAGAGCATGCACTGCAAAACATTAAACCCATGTTCCTACACATGCCATTATGGACATAGGGGCTGTGCATAGTGACTGTGCACCATTAACTAACACCAGCTGGTCGTTTACTAATGAACAAAAGGCAGTCTTCATCTGGGCTTCCTCCTTCCACCCAGGCCAGTGTGGTTTTGTCCCTTTCTGGTAGGTATACCAACCAGGGAGCCATGGGTGGTCAGAGGTGTTCAAACATAAGGTTGACCCCTCTTTGCTGAGTGACAAGCGCTGGTGAGGCCCCACCTCAAGGGCTGTGTCCGGTTTTGGGCCCCTCACTACAAGAAAGACATTGGGGTGCTGGAGCAGGTCCAGAGGAGGGCAACGAAGCTGGTGAGGGGTCTGGAGCACAAGTCTTATGAGGAGAGGCTGAGGGAGCTGGTGGTGTTCAGCCTGGAAAAAAGGAGGCTGAGGGAATACCTTCTCGCTCTCTCCAACTCCCTGAAAGGAGGGGGTAGCCGGGGGGGTCGGTCCCTTCTCCCAAGTCACAGGTGATAGGACAAGAGGAAACAGCCTCAAGTTGCACCAGGGGAGGTTTAGGATGGATATTAGGAAGAATTTCTTCACCGAAAGGGTTATCAAGCATTGGAACAGGCTGCCCAGGGAAGTGGTTGAAGCACCATCCCTGGAGGTATTTAAAAGACAGGTAGACGTAGTGCTCAGGGACATGATATAGAGGTGGTTTTGTCAGCGTTAGGTTGTATTGCTGGACTCGATCTTAAAAGGTCCCTTCCAACCTAGACGCTTCTATGATTCTAAGTGACAGCGTCCTGCTTCTGCAACATGTCCATTTCTACCTCTTCCTCTGTCCTTACCCCACGACCAAACCAACTTGGACCTCACCAAGGCAAACACACTTGGGCATTTGCATGTGACGCGGGCAGAAAGAATTACAACTTGGCAGCCTTCATACCAGGCGACATTTCCAACAAAAAGAAAAAAAAAAAACAGAAAAAAAAAAAGCAACCAAAAAAAAGTCAGAGACTAATCAGAAACAAGTCATTATTTGGCTCTGACCACCAAGCACCTCCATAGCCAAACAACGCAGCAGTCAGAGCAATAAAGTCCAATTCTGCACACTGCTGTGCAAAGAAATAGAGAACTGCCCACAGCAAACGGATTTTAAAAAACAGGAACATGGGATTCAGCTTCAGACTGACCCTCGCTTTGCTGCCTGAGGTTCTTCCACAGCGAAAGGAAATGGCAGCCAAGATGCAGAAGCACAATTATCCCTGATTTTCCCAATCACCTACTTTACATTCTACGTGTGGAGTAAGCATGAGTCAGGCTTCATTTATGCTACTGGGTTTTATCAGCGCAGGCCCAGGATTTGTGGAGAAGTGGAAGATAAAGAGAGATTACACACCATAGGAGACACTGCTAAGCCAGGAAAACCCCTGGTGTGGATGCAGTTCCATCTCTGAGTCAGCCCACTCCTCTTTGCCAGCCCAGGTTAGGTTGCTTGAAGAAAACAAGCAGCCATGGAGGCAGAAAAGCACCTTCTGTCAGCAGATGCTGTGTCTATGCTGGGGACATCGCAGGGCACAAGAGTAGAACTATAGAATGGGTAGAGTTGGAAGGGACCTTAAAGATCATCCAGTTCCAACCCCCCTGCCATGGGCAGGGACACCTCCCACCAGACCAGGTTGCTCAAAGCCCCATCCAGCTTGTTCACTTGTCCAGCTTCAAGACCCCCCATCCAGGGGTCTTGAACCCCTCCAGGGATGGGGCAGCCACAGCTTCCCTGGGCAACCTGTTCCAGTGCCTCACCACCCTCACAGGAAAGAATTTCTTTCTGGTATCTAATCTAAATCTCCCCTCTTTCAGTTTAAAACCGTTACCCCTTGTCCTGTCACTACACCTCCTGACAAAGAGTCCCTCTCCAGCTCTCCTGTAGCTCCCTTCAGATATTGGAAGGTGTGGGGTATCTGGGGTGTGGGGCTGTAAATGCTCATGGACTCGGAAACTAAACAAACTGCTGGATCCCTATGGGGCAACGAGTTAGAAAACACTGTCCTTTCCTTCCAACAAATAATAACTTTCACTTTACAAGCATTTGGCACTGGTGAGGCCTCCCCTCGAGTGCTGTGTCCACTTCTGGGCCCCTCACCACAAGAAGGACATTGAGCTGCTGGAGCATGTCCAGAGGAGAGCCACCAAGCTGGTGAGGGGTCTGGAGAACAAGTCCTACGAGGAGAGGCTGAGGGAACTGGGCATGTTTAGTTTGGAGAAGAGGAGGCTGAGGAGAGACCTCATTGCCCTCTACAACTCCCTGAAAGGAGGTTGGAGAGAGGTGGGGGTTGGCCTCTTCTCCCAAGGGAATAATGACAGGACCAGGAGAAATGGTCTGAAGTTGGGGCAGGGGAGGTTTAGATTAGATCTTAGGAAGAACTACTTTCCTGAGAGGGTGGTCAGGCACTGGAACGGCCTGCCCAGGGAGGTGGTGGAGTCACCATCCCTGGAGGTATTTCAGAAGCGTGTGGATGTGGGCATGCTCTAGTACCCGAGATTGTGGGGGTCTTTTGTGTGTGTATGGTTGGACTCGGTGATCTCAAAGGTCCCTTCCAACCATGAAGATTCTGTGATTCTGTGATTATTTTTACAGCAGTTTTCCTGGTAGCTTTTATAGCACAATGGGTCAAATTCCTTCAGGTTCCCCATCAATCGCCTCTTCTGCTTGTTTGCTTGGGTCGGATACTCACTTGTGCAAGGGAGTCACTATGTAAGCTCTCATCACTACATTTAAGGAAGTTTCTCTGAATCGGCACTAGTGAATTATGGAATAGGGCTGAGTATGGCTTGAAGGTTTGCTTGACACAACTAAGCAGCTCTTAGCATAAACAATGAGTTAGCAAATACCGTGAGTCTTTGTTTTTCCAACTTGGCTAAATGCAAACAGGGGCCTAAGCGAGTTCAACTAGCCGTTGTATAGGTCAGCACCTTGTTATCTTTCAAGAGGAACCTATCTCTGAGAACAGGATGTGTCAAGACCACCAGAGCATGACCAGTCCAAACCAGCCTTGCAGCTTCGTCAGCAAGAAGAGAGAGGTAGATGACTGCAGTTCATCAAAAGGACACAGTGATGAAGAATGGCTGAAGTAAACGACCACCAGAGGTCTTCAAAGGCCACCAAGAGACTGAAATACGCATGCAGGAGTGGGTGGCAACGTATGGTAACGAGTTCTTGGAAGAATAATGAATATGTATGTTTAACTTGTATATAAGCTGTGTAACTAATTGCTTTCGGTGTGCACATTTGGAGGAGTGATCCCCTGTGTGTCCAGCGCTGCAATAAAGAATACCTGCTTAATAGTCATCCCAACTATTGAGTCCTGATTTCGGCTTTCACGGCATCACTAGCTTCTTCCAGAAAATGGCCTTTCCCCTAGCAGAATTTGAACTGGCCGAGGAAATGCCCAGGAAACCCAGGCCATTGGCTCTTGCTCCCCTTTAAAGTGGAGCTTTGCTACACCGCGCTCCCAACCTGCTAGACTCAGCAGATGCACGCCAACCACGTACCGTTCACAGCACCCACAGCTAAAACCATTAGCTTCACATCCACAAGTCTTTGTTTGCTGATTAGCAGGGTGGAAATCAACTCCCTCGCAAAGATATTTGTTTGGAGTTGCTACGGATATCAACTGCATTGCAACGAGGCAGATATGTATTTTCCCCACTGATTTTTCTAATTGAAACTTTCCGTTTGCTACCAGAGGATTGATTTACCACAGCCCCCCCTTTGCCACCGCTGTAACACCAGCGTTTCCACGGCACTGCGGGGAAAATCACAGGCTTCAGCAGCAGCAGCAGTGGGTGAGGATGTGGTACAACAAGACTCGCATGTGTTCAGGACCAAAGCTGTCAACCCAAAATGGACAACTGACTGTCCTCCTTCCTTTCTCCTCTTCCCCTTGTTTCGGTTTTAGCAATCACAGAATCTTCATGGTTGGACGGGACCTTTGAGATCATCGAGTCCAACCATACACACACAAAAAAAACCAAAAACAAACCAAAAAAAAAACCACACACAAAACAAAACACCCAACCCAACAATCTCGGGCACTAGAGCATGCTCTGAAGTGCCACATCCACACGCTTCTGAAATACCTCCAGGGATGGTGACTCCACCACCTCCCTGGGCAGGCCGTTCCAGTGCCTGGCCACTCTCTCAGACAAGTAATTCTTCCTAAGATCTAATCTAAACCTCCCCTGCCCCAACTTCAGACCATTTCCTCCGGCCGACTCACCTGATTCGAAAGGAATAGGCAAGGGGCTGGTAACTCTCAGCTGAAGCAATGAGCTGGTCTAGTTCACCGCACAATGGTGGTTCAATGCTCGTGAGGCCAGACATGGAAAGCAGCACAACCACGTGATTGGGGAAGGACAATATATCTCAGCTCCAGTTTTACACCAGCTAATTGCAATTGCAATTGACAATCACAAAACTGCACCCTCAGGCCCAATGGTTTTATCGCTACAGAATTTATGGCAATGAGTCTAGACCCCAAAATTGACCCTGTGACACAGAGCTTCAGCAAACCTCAGTGCTCTCATTAATCCAAACTCAGAGCTTTCTTCTCCAGCAACACCACTCTCATACTATTCGCTGGAAAATACTCCCACACAGATTATGCTGTTACGTATGACCATATGGGCTTAAATCTCTCTCAGCCTGAGGAGAGAAAAGTCTCCAAGTGAGACTCACGCCCAGTGCAATGAGTCCCTCCAGGAATGCTGCACCTCATTGGGATACTGAGCTCTCTAGACAGGGGATCACAAGCCTGAACATCTGGGAACTTTTAGGTAGGGTGATGAAGCAACGAGAGCGTCAGCTATTTTCATGGTCATTAAAAGGGATTTTCTACAGATTTTTCTACGGACTGGTTTAAGATTCAATCTGTCATTCATGTTGGTCTACAAATAAGTACTGATGAAGCCTTCCTTCAGGAGAAGGAGACCGCATGAGAAGCACGCAAACAGCATCTGCAGAGGTACAGCCTTACCACACCTCCCTCGTTACCCGGAAGACCCACACAGCCCAACAATTCCGTTCACTGCCTATAAAACCTCGCATGTTTTCCTCCATTACTCTCATGTCCTTATTTTCTTTCATTGCAGTCTTTCCCCTTGGTTACTAAAAGTGTTTCGTGAGTCTACGAGGCCACCTAAAACAACTGCTGCTGCCAACAGGTCATTACAACAGCCAAAATGGACTGGACACAAGGGAAGTCCTATCCACACCCCTGTCTGGGAAGAAGTGAGCACCAACACCAGCTCACCTTTTGGCAGAGCGATCCCTTCTCCTATAAGCTTACATCAGTGGGTTTTGTGCTGTTAAGCAATGCAAAGGGGCTAGAAGAAGCAGAGATGGGTTACCCATGCTTCCAAAAGTCCTAATGTTCATTCCTTTCCGCAAGAATTTGCCTGCCATCATGGGTTTGCATAAGTAGCCTCCTACAATATGGGCCAAGATAACAACAACTAGGGGAAAAAAGGAAAAAAAAAAAAATAAGAGTACTGTTGTTTGTATCAGCACACAGAAATACTACGTTCCAGCTCTGCGCAGAGTGCTGCTAGTATTCCTGCACGTAACCTCCACCACAACACAATGAGATCATTCACACCTGCCTTGCCTGTAGTAGGAGATGGAAGGTGAGGAGGCAGGGTTTCTAGGAGAGAGGCAGCACTTCCCAGATGCTGCCAAGATGCTGTTTATTGGTAAATGAAGCCCCTCGAGTCCTAAACAACCTTCCCAGAGGAAGACAGTGTCGTGATTGCCATATGGGGAGTGGGAAGAGGATGCCACTTAGCTAAAGTGGATCAGAAAATACATGCACAAACACACATGCTCACACACACAATTTGTTCTGTAGCTGCACTGAATGGCAAAATCCATTTCTTCCTCTCAAATACATCCTTCTCCAGACAGTTTATGGCAAGAGCAGATGACAAGCACTTCTGAACAGAGCAGCCTTCCTCATGTTCCCTAGGGAGCTAGGCACAAGGGAGCTAGGCACAAGGAAGCTCAGCCCATCAGACAAGGAACTTGGTGAAAACTCAAACTCCTGGTCTACTGTGGGCTTACAAAGATTCTGTGTCTAAAATGACCAACTGAGGATGAACAGCAATATTGACAGGCCCACCTTTGAAAACCTGTAGTTTGAACCACTCTTTGGCTTCATTCCCCCAGCCGTAAAGCTGCCATACCACAACCCACCCTCCTTTCAGGGCTATTGCATACTCTCAGCACCACTTACTTTTGGCATCACGGATGAAGAACCTTTATAATTTGAAACTTTGAAAAGATAGAACTGCAAAGGAGGACTTTAAATATAAAAAGGGACATGGCACCACCTTCACAAAGACAAAAGTCTGTGCACAAACACTTTATGAGTAGTTCTGAATTTCCCAGAGAGAAATATCCAATGCAAACTCACGTTCACACTTCATTTCAGAAAGCTGAGACTCACACTGCATTCTTCAGAGACCAAATGCATACCCCCAGTCACGTTGGCGCTTTCTTCCACTCAAGCAGCCAGGAGTATTTTCTGTGAAGTGCTTTTATCCGCTGTCTTTGCTTTCCTTCACTCGGTCCTAGCGGTGCTATTGATTCAGTGTAGCTTCTTTAAATGTCCTGGTTTCAGCACAGGCACTGATTTTTATAGGGCTACACGCTGGTAGGGCACGGGCTGGCTCCATAGCTAGACAGGTGATAAAACTCATCAGCACTTAGGATCTTTCCACGGAAACTGGCCATCTATCCATTTCAGTCTCAGGTTCAAGCAGAAGTTTTATTTATCACACAAGCAACATCTTTCTATTTTGCTATATGGGTTTACAGGACCTAATGAAAACTCTCGTCTTGCCTAGGAATTCCTGGCTGTATGACGGGTCATTTACTGAGGTCAGGATTGTTCATATACAGTAGAAAGAATAATTTCCTCTACTACAGCAATTACTGGCAAAAATCAATGACCCCTGTTAAGCTGGAGGCCAAGGTAAGTAAATGCAATAGTGCTTTCCAGTTTTAGAAACTCCCAGAGCATCAGAGGCATGCCTCCCCTTACGCATGTATTGAGGATAACTATCTGGCCATCTAGACAAGATTCCTATTAGGAAATCAAACTTCCTAGTACTCCAAGGTCAAAAAAAAATATTTTAGTGCAACTGAAATGCGATCTTCAGCCAGCACTGAGATTGTCTAATTGACGGGGAAAAAAAATTTCCAAAGACTTCATGTAGTTTAAGTGTAGTGCTCACCTATAAATGACACTGGTGGTATGAACACAGCGTCAGGCAGCTCGGGAGACTCTTCAGTCACGGAAGTTGTGATGCAAAAGCAGTTCAGCTCTGATTCAGAAGACTCGGCTCTGCTGGTGTGCCCATCCCCGTGCCTCTTCAGAGCAACGCCTGCTGAAACTGCTAACTTAATGGTCGCTTTGACTTTTTGTTTGCAAAGGGCACGGGTCCTGAGGAAGAAGTGAGCTAAAGCCATTGCGCTCACGGCACAGTAATTGCTGCTCTTCAGCTTTTTCTTTATTACTTTTTTTTTTCTTCTGTGTTATTTCAGGCCGAGAAGCAGACGGCCTGGCCAGCCCTACCCCTCTCTGCTTGCAGTGCACTACTTTTAGAAGTGGCTTATTGCTCTACTGCCTTTTTTTTTTTTTTTTTTCTTTTTCCAATTCCTAAGCCAAATGTGCAATGATGGATTTGGCAGCCACGCTCGCGCCAGCCACCCCCAGCCAGCTGATCAGCAGTATCTGAGCCGCAGGGGGATGCAAAGGCTGCTCTCTCCCCGTTCTGCAGCGGGAGAGAGTTTCTCTATCAGGAACACTGAGGTTAGACAATGAAGGAGGGTCTCAAGGAAGCTGCAAGTTCATCTGTATTTGCAAAATTTACAGCTACGTGACGTGCAACTGGTGGCAGGGATCTACATGCATGGAAGGGTCTGCCTTCCCATCGTTAACCTCTTAACCAAAACACCTGGTGTGGCAATATTTCCTCCGGAATTACCTCCTCATTTTTAATTTTTTACCTCCACATTTTTTAATGTGGATCAAAACCATCCAAAGCAAAAAAACTTCTCCCTGCATTTGTTTGAAACCCTGGCACAACATTACTAGCATCATTTAAGTACGGACCAGGACTCGGCGGCAGCCAAACCTGAGCCCTGCTGATTAGCATGCCTCACAGTGTCTAACAGACATTTGACTTAAGAACCCAAGGATTTCATTGCTCAAGCACTTTATTAGATCCCTGAGCCTAAAAATGGCTTTCAATAATGTGAGCGCCGCTGTGGGGCCTCAGAAAAGCTACTCTGTGAGCTAGGAAACATTTCCTAGGAGGCAAAAATGTGTTCAAAAACATATTTCATAAAAAGGAGAAGGGGTAATGATGGTTTTTAACTGCAGTCTTATTTTATTTCATCTCAGAAGTGTGCTCTAAGTTTAGGAGAGGGGAACAACTATTGGACTTCGGTTTGCATCTTTTTAAAAACAAAATGATTCTCACCTAGGGTTGGTGGGGTTTTTTCCCCCTAAACCCAATAAACTATATATTGGAATGACCTTGTAACAGGTTTCTGTGGCTCTTTAATCACCAGTGGCTGCTAAATGAAGCATATCTATTTTCTCTTTTACATTACTATTGGCAACCAGGTCTTCAGTAAGTGCCCAGAAATATTTCCATGGCAACAAAAAGCATTCAGCATTGCTACTGTTTTGTGCCAATTTAGCTTTAAAATATTCTATTGTGGAGAGAAATACGGTACATTAAGTGAAATAAAGTCAAGATGCAATGTTCTGAAAAGAATATAAGGATAAACAGGAAACGTATTTTGCAGAAATGGTGAAAAAATGCCAAAGGGAAGAAAAAAAAATGTTCAAAGCTAATATTGATGCTATTGAACGCCTTCGCTGAATGTCAGCAAGTCCATATGCTCGCTTACATTGTCACTTAGGGTTAGGTAACAAAGCTAACAGAAATAAGGATACCTCAAACACCTTCTCTTGATCATTTTAATCCGTGACTGAAATTTTAAGTTGCCAGGGTATTACAGCCTCTCCGCGTGTCTAGGTTACCATCAGAAGAGTTCATACCCTTGATGTTAGAGAGTGAATCTAAAGGAAAAAGAGGAAACAAAGAGTTGAAAAATGAAATACAAAGAGCATGTGTGTGTTTTGGAAGTGAAGGGTCACTTAGAAGAGCAAAATGAGTTCTTCCACATCAAAAAACTTGTGGAAGACATTTTCAAATCACAGTTCAGCACTTTCTCTCCTATGATACAACTTAGTTCTGAGAAAAAAGGCATCAGCTCCCAGCCCTCCAACTCTCAAACAGCCAGCTTCGTGACTATAATAAAGTCTTGAGACCACTGGATGGCCCTTTGTGCAGTGCATTGCAGAGATGAAAAGACAAAAAACTATTTGAAAGCATTTGGTGTGACATTCCCTCTGGTGTAAAAAACTATTCTGAAGTGCTTTGTGTGGAAGTAGAGAGCTCTAGGCAGAAGCAGTGTAGGTGCTGGGGAGCTCTGTAAGGCCAGCCCTCCAGTCCACAATGGCCCCAGACAGCTTACTGAGAAGGAAAGCCAATAGACATTAAGAGAGAGTCCAACAGCAACTTCTCTTAGCTGGGAGAGAGGTTCAGAGTGACCCTCTCCTTTACCTGCAGTGGAACTAGATGATCTTTAAGGTCCCTTCCAACCCAAAGCATTCTACAATGGTAGACTGCCACTCTATGCATCTCTCACCAGGAAAATTCATCTGGTCCATCACACGCTCCTAAAGACCCTCTTTCTTAGATGTCCCTGCCGTAGGCTGTCACCAGCCTTGGGTGAGGACTTCTCACCCAAGACTACAGGTGAGAAACTGCTCTGACAGTGAGAGCAGCCCATTCCTGGCCCCCATTTCCCAGAGAGCTCACCACCTTTTCTCCCATCCACTTTGAGCAAGGGGTGTAGTCCAGAGACAGGACCACATCTGAAGACCACCATCGGAATAACACATTTGGCACAAGGCTGCTCCCCAGCCTACTCTGAGGAGCCCCAGGTTTTGCCATGAATCACTCCCACAGCCCCTCTTGGGGGCACAGGCTCTGCAAAAGACAAAGTTGTGCCCTGGATAGCACTTGTCCAGGAGGATCCATCGCCCCAGCACTCCCTGGAAGGACACTACATGCCCTGCCCCATGGCATCTGTGCACACACCGGACACATAATCCAAGCACGCATGGTAAATCCAGCCCTGCAGCGTTGACTTGCTGCCTACAAACAAACCCTGTGGGAAGGATATCGCACAGGCGATCCATAGGGGTACCAGAAGGTATGGGATCTGTACAGGTTAGAGGCTGGGCTCCAAGAGATACAGCTCTGGGACGCTCAACCCGAGAAGCGGCAAGCATTCATCTGGAATATGAAACCAGCAGCCCCAGTTTGGGAGACAGAACAGCTACACCGAAAGCTCTTTTTAATTATTTACTCCCTGGCCATAACAGTGTGAGGAATAGTAATAAAGAAAAGAGCTAATTTTAACATTAATTAAAGAACACTGTCAAGGTTTATACCCTCTCAGTCTGATATTCCTATTAAATACAAAAACAAACAGGCTGATCTTCCGCAGCCTGCACAGAAAAGGCTAAATATGTAAGACTTCCCTAGAAGCCAAGAGTGATGAAAAGCTCTTGGTCATTACAAAACAAACCTTTTCAATAGCATCTACTGCCTGCTTCAGAAAAAAAAAAAGGGGGGGGGGGATTTAGATATTTGAAGCCAAATTCTGAAGATCCTCAGTGAGCCTCAAGTTCTTCATCAGCTCCACATCGTAGACCCCCTCCCGCCCTCCCTCTCCTCCCTTATCCCCCTTCCTAGGATATTCGTAAAGAGCGGCTTTAACCCAGCAAGACCCAAGGGTGGTGTCAGCAGGACTGCAGCTTTCCTGCTTGCGGATGGGACGTGCATTGCCATCAGCCCTCTGTGACCCAGGGAACTTCCAGCCCCATTTACGCTGATATTTAGTGAATACAAACGAAGTGGCTGAAATTCAGTCCTGAACACAATTGCCTGAAACGCTGTTCATGTCACTTAATGATCAGAAGTCACAGCTAGGCCTATTTAAAACTGAAAACATCAAATTCACTTTCTCCCTCCCATAATCTCCTGCCTGCTGTCCTCTTCAGTCTTATTTGAAAAGCCTGTGGGGGTGGTGGGAGGGGAGGAAAGCGATTTGGGAGCCTTTCATCCATAAAATCATGAGATATGGCTGGCTTTTTAGTACAGCATTTCAAAGCACATGGCACAGTAACATCTTGAGATTTCTGGCACAAAAAAACCCAAGGTTTGAGATTATATATAACTTTAATAGCAATGACGCAATGGCAGATGGTTCTCAAAAGCTAAACGCTCCCTATGAAGGGTCCTGCTACCAGAAACAAAACGTGGGGGAACAAAATACTCCTTGTTACAGCAACAGGGGCTGATTGCCTTCTAATACACAGCACTTCACCCGGGAGATTTCCACTTATTTCAATGAGATTAGTCTCACAAATGAGAGAAGAATTGAAAACAGAAGAGGAAAGGTTAGATGTTTCTTTGGTATTTGGAGAGTTTTATTTTAGCTGCGGGAAACAAAGACAACACAGAACATAATGAGCAGATTAGCAACTAAATCAAATCAATACTAGAAAAGAGAGATCTGGATAATACTGTCAGGGCACGTGCTAGCTACTTACCTCCAAAACTTGCCTTGCCGTTATTACGTTTTAAGGAGCCACCCAAGCTGAGGTTGTGCTCACGACCTCCCATCCTCATTGAGGGTTCACCTTCTTCCTCAGAAATGGGATGAAGCTGATCGAGCGGCCGGAGATCTTCATTCATCCAGTAGGATCCATTGGCTGCTGAAGACCGGGTGCTTTCAACACACTGCTCTGGTAAGCTGCTGGCATTTTTAACCCATTTTTGCCTCTGCAGACCCATGTCAGAGCCATGAGGGACGTCTTGTGAAGCAAGATCAGGACCCCCAATGTGACCGCCTTCTCTAGGATATAAGTATTCCCCACAGGAATACCGGTCCAGGTGACGTTCATCATCTGATTCCTCCGAATAATCCTCATAAACTCCTCCATTACTCTCCAAGTCCTGGCTCCTCTCTGCTTCTGACTTACGACCCACTCCACTCAAATTCAGCAGTGAAGCAGATATAGAGTCTCCTGCTTGTTGGATGGCTTCGTATATTTGAGACATCCAAGAAGACAGTGGCTGAAGGAAATTCTGAGCAGCCTCAGAAGCCATGTTCAACACTATGCCAGTATCTGATGATCAGTTGTTCAGCTTTGCCCGCATGTCACTTATAATTCAGGGAGCTACAGAATAAGCACCATAAGAGATTACTGTAAATTGCTTGTCCATCAACACCTGTCGACACACTATCTACATAAGATGTCTAGAACTGAGAGGAAAAATGGAAAAAAGCACTTCTACCCATCGAGAATACCACTAGAAATCCAAAAATGACGGACAAATTACACATATTCCTGCAGAGATCTGGAAAGCTTTCACTCAATTGCTAATTTTATAAAAATAAAAACATAGAACATCGTAACAGAAGTACCTTTTCTGAAGCACACATATTCTGGTTACAGCTGTCAACAGACCTGGTAAAAAAAAAGTAGAAAACAACCTGCAGTCAAAAATCTCAAATAATCTCCCGGCCCTGACTTCCACTATATCCTTAGCGTTAACATGTCCAGATGGGAAATTTGAAGGGTGAAGAATTTGGGGAGAATTCTATTTTAATTTATTAAAGTGACGGTCCTAAAGCATGCAGAACCAGCCCATGGCAGACAATTATCTCAAATGCTTTGCTCCAGAAAGGCTCTGAAGAAGCTGGCTCTGCCCACAGAGGAACACAAGCCGGAGTTGTTTTGCCCTTCACAGAACTGAAAAGATAAGACACAGGAGGTGAAACATTACAGGTATACAATTACTGGGAACAGAGGCAAGTTCACAAAAGCATTGCTATCATGTCAATATGATATGTTTTCCCAAAACTCATCTAAAGCCCCAAATAAAAGCATAACTTGCAGAACGTTAAGGTGCCTTTTTGCCCGATATACATCTTCCCACGCTATCACAAGACAGATATTCTTTTAGGAACTCTGAGAAGGAGAAACCTACAAGTAGGATGATGGGCTCAGGAAGCAAGCATTAAATAGCTGCAGATTTTAGGCTAAAAGACAACTAAAAAGAAGTAAAAAGAAGCTTCAAAAATTAATACCAGTGTCTTGCTGAATTTAGAGGCCTAGCAGCAATTAAAGTATAAAAGGGTAAATACCGTATAAGCAGCAAGAAAATAAGCTCAGCGGCAATGTGTATTACCTTGTGAAATGGCCTCCAGAGAAATGTAGCGGAAATCCCAGTGCTTTGGGTTTTAAAATGGAGCATGTACTAAAGAGACCCCACCTTGCTTAGCGGGGAGCTTTTTAACAGACGACATCAGTGACTGGAGAGTCTTCACCTTTCGAAACACCTGCGCTGAATAATTTGTTCCAGCGGTGTTGACTTACACTCCAGACACCTCCAACAAGTTTATTATCAGCTTCGGTATGTAGTAAGAATTACAGCCCTAACACGGGCAGTAAATGAAGGTAGGTTACCAAAGCCCTTCTAAAAGCTGATGGCTGTTACCAGCTCACTGGGCTCGGGCTGTCCCAGTACCCACATGTCAACCGCTGGGACCCAGGTATCGCTCCCTGCCATGCATTAAACCTTTATGAAGAACAGACGTTGTTTGCAACAGCAAATGAATCTCTGATTTCTGATGAAAGGAGAACTTCACAATGCTCTGCCTCCATCTCAGTGGCAAGATACACGACAGCAGCAGCCCTTGGAGGTACGCTGGCATCCAGGAGTGATGGCTAACCAACGCAGATAGAACATATGGGTGCTAAAATGCAATCCTGGACAGGCTGGAGAGCTGGGCAAGGAAGAACCTCATGAGGTTCAACAGGGAAAAGTGTAGGGTCCTACACCTGGGCAAGAAGAATGTCAGGCACCAATACAGGTTAGGCGTGGACCTGTTGGAGCCAAGCTCCGAAGAGAAAGATCTGGGAGTCCTGGTAGACAGCAAAATGACAATGAGCAAGCAGTGTGCTCTTGTGGCCAGGAAGGCCAAC
>KZ506419.1:186474-201660 GCA_002844005.1 Limosa lapponica baueri
CTAACCATTCTGTGATTTCCTGACAGCATCAGCCCCTCACACCCACTTGGCATGCCATGGATCATACCCATGGACAGGAGCTTTATTTGTGTGGACAGCTAGGAGAAGCAGTGTTACAGGCTTACCATGAAGGGACAACCTAAACCAAGGTGTGAATCTAAGCTGAAGCCCAGAACTTCAAGGGTCTGTGCAAAAAGCAAGGCCATTTTGCTGTTCGTGAAAGGAGGAAGTAAGGAAGGCTTAGGGGGGTAAGGTTATTTAATAACTCTTTTTAAGCTATTGAAAACTATAACGAGCCTGATCCCCCTTTCAGACTAGAGCCCAATTAGCACACATGTAAAATAGCAGGGAGGAGATTCGAAATGTACTCCAGTGAAGGCAGGCAGCAGCAGCACTGGCCAAGAAATCCCCTATCCTAGTTCTGGGAACAATCTGGACTCTTCTCTCCTCCCGTAGTTGCCAGAACCATGTTTAACAAGACGCTAGCAAAGCCCTTCCACGCTCACGGTGAAGAATAACCAAACATTGCCACCATCAAACTGTATTTCCAGTTAAAATTGTCACAGTGCCAAAACCAGCCTGTGCGCTTGAAGCTGTTCGGTTGGTTGGAGCCTCTTGCAGGAGCGTTACGAGGAAAGTTCGCAGACAGCGCCCAAGGTTCCCATCAACCATGAGTCTCACTGATCCCTAAGTTTCCCTAAGGTAAAACAAAACAGAAATGGAGAACATCTCGGTACCTTTTTGGCCTACGTGTTATAAAAATGCTATTTATGCAGCTGAATTTAATACACACACACACACAAGAGAAGACAGAGGCACTTTCCAAGTGATTATGTGCTCTGTAATAATAGTTTTCAGGTGGTGATTCAGAGACTCCAGAGCATTCAAGGAAGAACTAATGGTTTATGCCAATAAATTACACACATCTCATTGGAAACAAGCCCTAAAAGGGTGAAGTGAAAACACAGATGAGATCAGACAGACAGGGATCCACACTGCTGCATGGGGTTCAGCCTAGGCAGAGGAACCTGCAGACTTATTCCTCACTCCCAAGTCGCATGTCTCTGCGGGGAAGCTCGCTATTATTGACGCTGTGCCAAATTAGTTGTAAAAAAATCGATACCCAAATGACAGAAGTGGTTTTGATCAGAATATTTAGCTCCATGGTGTCTCCTCCTTTCATCCCATTCCTCTGTTGCATGCTCTCCTTTTGGCAAAAATAAAGGCGACAATTACTGGTTCTCACAGTCTGAGTGGGACGGGGAGAAGAGGAAAAGGACAGAAGAAAAAATGAATTATGCAAATATGACATTAATCATTCAAAACCGTGGAGCCTTTTCAAAAAAACCCAGGTCTCTCCACCATATAGAGTATATGGTGATAAATTCAGGCAAAAAAATACTCATGGAAGACCAGCATCCTAGTATTATCCTCAGAAGCTCCACCAGCAACGGGGCTGAGGAGCTGATTTCACTGAATTTCACTGAATTTTTTAGAGTTGGAAGGGACCGTATAGATCATCTAGTCCAACTCCCCTGCCGATGGTGATTTCCTATGCCGACTACTTCACACCTTTGTTTTCGCTTAGACTGCAAGACCTCCTGGACTCAGAAGAGTGTTGGTTTCACGTCCAGTGTGTCCGCAAAACAGGGAATCTGTGACTGTACAGAGAGACACTACCGCCACCAAAACATTAATACAAAACTTGATGGAATTTTCAGGAGGGAGAAAAGGGAAACACCTCCCTGGACCATAATACTTGGCCTGGGTATACCGGAGAGTCAGATTCTGCCTCAGCACTGGTGTTAAATCCAGAGTCACTCCTTTGAAGCCAGGCGCATCCCCCAAATCAAACTAAGGCCCTTTGCATTTAAAGAGCCACTTGTCACCATAGGCACAAAAAAACCCACAAGGGTTCTGTGCCTGGCAGTAGTACAAAAAGCAACAATGGGTAACTTTAATTATTTAAATTTCTCAAACTGCTGGTTACAAAAAGGGCATAAAGAAAGTCACAGATCGTTGGAGCATTAGAAAAGTGGTGTTAGTAGTGGCAACTGTGCTCTTTCAAGGTGAAGGAATGAGAAACATCTGTAATTACTGGATTAGGGGAATGAAAGAAGAAACCCGCAGTCAGAAATTACAGCACATATTGTAATTGAGCTGCTGTCATTCATCGGCTTGCATGAAGACAGAAGAGCCAGAAGGAAATCACAAGTTCAAAAGGCTGGAGAAACACCAATTTACACCACCACTCGAGCCCACCCACCTGTGCTGCCAAGCTGTTGCACAGAGCAGACCCCAACAGACCCAGTCTCCACCCCGCCTGCAATCACGCCACCCAGTCTGCAGCAACCGAACCAGCCAGGGTCAATCAGAGCAACTACTTGCATGGCAATTAGCAGTGGGAGGGCATGTCTAGCTGCTTAACACAATGAAGATATTTTAGAAAAATTTTGAGGAGTCACCCAGTTGCTGTTACTCCTCCTTCCCCCACACACACTCCGTCGTTACGGAGCCTACGGGAATGGCTCCGTACGGACCACCACCGAGCAGTGCAGACACTGCTCCTTGGGAACCACAGCCTGGAGTGGCAAAGGCAGTGGATGAGGCTCTACAGAGAGACTTGCATAGGTCGGATCGATGGGCCAACGTTAACGGTACGAGCTTCAACGAGGCCAAGTGCCAGGTCCTGCACTTGGGCCACACCAACCCCATGCATCCCTACAGGCTTGGGGAAGTGTGGCTGGAGCTGCCTGGCAGAAAAGGACCTGGGGGTTCTAACTGACAAGCGGCTGAACATGAGCCAGCAGTGTGCCCAGGTGGCCAAGAAAGCCAATGGCATCCTGGCTTGGATTAGAAATAGTGTGACCAGCAGAAGTAGGGAGGTGATTGTCCCCCTCTACTCAGCACTGGGGAGGCCACACCTTGAGTATCGTGTCCAGTTTTGGGCACCTCAACACAAGAGAGAGATCGAGGTGCTGGAGCGGGTGCAGAGGAGGGCAACGAAGCTGGTGAAGGGCCTGGAGAATAAATCTTATGAAGAGCGATGGAAGGAGCTGGGACTGTTCAGTTTGAGGAAGAGGAGGCTGAGTGAGGGGAGACCTCATCACTCTCTACAACTACTTGAGAGGACACTGTAGAGAGGTTGGTGCTGGTCTCTTCTCACAGGTCATTAGCGATAGAACAAGAGGGAATGGCTCCAAGCTGCAACAGGGTAGGTTTAGACTGGCCATTAGGAAACAATTCTTCACAGAAAGAGTGGTCAGACCCTGGAATAGGCTGCCCAGGGAGGTGGTGGAGTCACCATCCCTGAATGTGTTTAAGAGTCGTTTAGATGTGGTGTTGGGGCATATGGTGTAGGGGAGAACTTTGTAGAGTGGGGTTGATGGTTGGACTCGATGATCCCAAGGGTCTTTTCCAACCTGAATGATTCTATGATTCTATGATTCCCCATTACCCACCTTTGTGTGTCCACATGGCAAAATCTGTAGCTCCCACCTCCTTTTGCTTCTGCTAAGCCACCCACCAGTCCAGCCAGACACGTTGGGAGGCTGAAAGGTCACTGGGAAGATCAGAGCTAGTTTCAAATGATTTTAAAGTATTCAGAGCCACAGACCTGAGCAGGCAGTTGTCCCTACCAACTTCGAAACTGCTCCCTCAGCTACTCTTACCTTTCATTTAATTCGGCATTGTTACAAACCAGGCTCTCTAGTGTCTAGGGCAGGCATCAATGGCAACAGTCACCCTGTCCCATGTCCAGCCACTCTTCCTATGAGCCTCTATAGAAGCAACCGAGAGAAACAGCAATTCAGAAAAGCGGCTTCACTTGAGCACTGAGAAACTTCCCTTTCAAGAGCTCCTCTGCCTCCTGCCTACCGGATGGTGAAGGAACTTAACACCCTGGCTGAGCTACGGAATCACGGAATCACTGGAGTTGGAAGGGACCTTCTAGAGATCATCTAGTCCAACTCCCCTGCCAAAGCAGGGTTGCCCAGAGCACATCACTCAGGACTGCATCCAGGTGGGGCTTGAAGATCTCCAGAGAAGGGGACTCCACACCCTCCCTGGGCAGCCTCTTCCAGGGCTCTGGCACCCTCACCCCAAAGAAGTTCTTCCTCATATTTGAGAGGAACCTCCTATGTTCCAGCTTGTGCCCGTTGTCCCTCGTCCTGTCACTGGGAACCGCTGAAAAGAGTCCAGCTCCATCCTCCCTCAACCCACCCTTGAGATACTTGTCAGCATTAATAAGGTCTCCCCTCAGCCTTCTCTTCTCCAGGCTAAAGAGTCCCAGCTCTCTCAGCCTTTCCTCATCAGGGAGATGCTCCAATCCCTCCATCATCTTTGTTGCCCTACTCTGGACTCTCTCCAGTAGTTCCCTGTCTCTCTTGAACTGGGGAGCCCAGAACAGGATGCAATACTCCAGTTGTGGCCTCACCAGTGCAGAGTAGAGGGGGAGAATGACTTCCCTACGTACTTCAACTAGGTGACATGAATAACCCCAGACTCATTTTCAATTTGCACCTTGCTGAGGACAACAAGAGCTACTGCGTATGCATCATCAAGGTCACAAAGATCAACCACAATCGTATTTCTTTGGAGAAGGACATTACTGGGCTTTCCATGCTGTTGGAGGAAGCTGGTCTAATGACTATGCCGGACTGGTCCTGTCATGCTCACCCACATCACTTGTTTCTGAAGATGAAGCTAAGCCTCTGCTAGCGTATGACGGTCCCACACGCTGCCCGTGATGGGTCCCCAGTGCCTGGCTGGGCCCAAGGCTGCACTGACACCCAGGCAGTGCTGCTAACATTCCTGCCTTTGTTGAGCGTTAGAGGTGTTGATGCTTTCCCTAAAGCCTCAGCTCCAGGAGGTGAGTGCCTTACATAAGAACCGCATCTCCGTTTATTTATTTCAAGTGTGCTGCTAGCCCCAGAGCCTAGAGCAGTGGCTGTGCAGAACAGCTTGAGAACATAAACTGAAAGCAATCTCAAGGCTGATACGACAGAAAGGAAAAATAGGGAAAAAAAAACGTTTCTTCAAACCTCACGATGCTTAAGCTGATTTCACCTATCAGGAGTACATGCTTAACATCACAAGTGTTCAAGGCAAGGCACAACTGGAATATTTTTGTATGAAGCACAGTCAGGAAACTACAATTTCTTTCCCAGTCTCAGGTCACATCATTATGAAAAGATCAAGGTACAGAACAAAGAAGGCCCTTTTCTTTTTGGAGTCACAGCACCGAAGCACAGGGTTAGATACAGCTCTTTATACAAGTTTGCCCAGCACTGTCGCGTTTCTGTGAAGTTCATTTCATCCATGAACTTTTGAAGCAAAGGGCTCAGCAACATTACAAACACCATGCATAAGAACACCATCACCACCTCTTGGTCCTGAAATTCACACTACAGGAAGGGACACCAAACCATCACAGCATCTGAAGGTCTCACACGACACCCCACTTCCCTGTTTGAGGGAAGGTCCTCCCTCCTTGCATGGGGGGGATGCTCCAAGGGGAAATTTCACACACACTCCCCCACCACCTGCAAGATTACCAACGCTGTGAGGAACCACTCCAGCTGACTCCATTAAGGCCCAAGGTGTGGTGTTTAATCTTTCCCTCACTGAGGAATTCGGCACGTGACCTACAGCAAGGCTCTACATCACTCCAGTCAGCTCAGGACTGCTTCATGCCACCATCACTTCCTTCTGCACGTGCTTGGGCATAGCCAAGCAAGATTGCTTCGCGTGAAGTTCACGCTGTGCTACCCTCCTAACCGGTGACGTGTTTACCAGGTTCTCTACCAAGCTTTGCAGCCTTGCAGTGCCAAGTCCATCCTAAGTACAGGCTGGCTGTGTCCAGATGAGCTCCAGCCCCCGCAGCAAATAAACTCCTGCAGCTGAGTGCCAGGCAATCAGGGCAGCGCACCCTCACCCAAGAGATGGGCTCATCACTGAGGTCAATGAAGCAGCCAAGAACAGGATCCACAAAAGCCTCAAGTACCAAAAACGTTATCCATCGTGTCCCAGTAATTAAGAGGCTTTGTCCTGGAGTCTCCTGAAAAGGTTTTCAATTAATTCTTCATTTTCACAAATATCTTTTCCTTATCTTGTTCCTTTCATAAGGACACAAACTGTGCAATTAAAATTAAATTAGGAACAAGCCAGCCAGATGTATCCTAGAGCCATGGCGGTGGAAACACCTCTTTATTCTGTCACTTGCCTCAGAATGAGGTCAGGATCTGTACAGAAGAGCAAAAAAAAAAAAAAAAAATACTTTGACACTTTACAGTACATTTTCTGTATGTCCTGTCAGCCTGTGCACCTGCAAAGTGCAAAATAGACAGATTTGCTTATGTTTCTATACCAACTCTCTTTTTTATCAGTAAATAACTCAAAACTCAACTAGATCCAAGGACAAGAGAAACATGCACTGAACCCATACGCACCTTCTGAAGCTACAGCCTTCATTTACCTACGCTGGTGCAAATTGGGGTTTATCCTATTGCAGATGTCATAGTCATGCCAGGGGGAAGAAAATACGAAACGCCTTCTCTCCTATTCAGACAGTTATAAAGCTGATAGTCATAGCAGACAGAATTGTAGGGGTTGGAAGGGACCTTCAGAGATCATCTAGTCCAACCCCCTTACCAAAGCAGGGTCACCTAGAGCAGTCTGGACAGGACCTGCAGCCAGATGGGTTTGAGTATCTCCAGAGAAGGAGAGTCTACACCTCCTCTGGGCAGCCTGTTCCAGGGCTCTGCCACCCTCAAAGAAGTTTTTCCTCATGTTGAGATGGAATTTCTTGTGTCTGTTTCCCCTTGTCCTGTCAGACAGATATGTTCTAATGACTCGTAATTCCAGATGTGGGAAAACAAAAAGATTTTCCCGATTTGAGAGTTTAGAAATGAGAAGAACAATCGTTACTGGGTTCCATGTTAAAGAACAGCTGAGTCTTCAGAATCAGGATCTCCTTGTAACAAACACAGCTCACCAGAAGAAGTTGAGAAGAGGAAAAGTGAATGCCAACCAGTAAGTTACAGGTTACAAACCCTCCAATCCTGCTCCTTTCTACCCAGCAAAGTCAGATTCTGAATTTCAAACAAACTCTTCCTTGTCAACACTCCTCTTGGGAGAGCTCCCTCACCAGGCAACTGCAGCCTTTCCTGGCTTCCCAGTCCAAGCCCAGTTCTACATTCACCATATGACACGCTATGTTAGCCCAGGGTTTATTCTATTCTCTCATGCTGCTGCCCTTTAAAAGCATTAGCATTTCTTACATGCATATTCCATATTGGCCTTACAAGTATCAAAACACTACGGTGAAATTTAAACTAAATATAGAGATGATATTTTTAAATAGCTCTTAGCTGCAACTCCGATTTTGTTTCAATGGAAAAAGCAGGCTCCAACTTCAAGCTCCCATTGTAATTAGTGATTACAACACATTCCTCTGCCGTATCAGATTTAGCACCTCATTAATGTGTGTGATATTTTGCTTGTACGGCACAGCTGTAGTTAAAGTTGAATTAGTGCTTCCATTATAAACCCATGTTTTCAAAGCTTTATTGCTCAGGCACATAAGATTTAGTCTGAAATGAAAATTGCCATTGAGTGTGTCAGTCAGGAAGCAAGTTTTCTTCCTTCAAAATTTGGAAGGAACAAAACAAAAAAAGCAAGCCACCCTGTTTATTAATAATTCACATTTTAAAAAGCATTGTAAATACATGTTTACATGATAGCCTGTGACAGCTCCATAGAATGTCAACGCCCACGTGCTCCTGGGAGATGTGTCATCTTAAAAACTGAAATAAAAGCCACATTTTTACGCCACTTGATGGGAGGCGAAGAGAAGGAAAGAAAGACTTCAAAATAATATCGATGAAGGAAACTTATTAAAAAAACCCACAGTCTTTGTTTAGAAACATTAAAGTTAGGGCTTTCAATGGAGAGGAGGGTGGGTGGGAATAACTTCAAGTATCATTTGTACTTTCAATTTTTTGGTGCCTGTTGCTGGCATCAATGCATTTAGCAAGAAGCAGTCAGTCCCACTGGCTTCCTGTCACATATGGCACCCAAGCCTTTGACTGTCCATAAATCCTGGACTCTTAAGGTATGCCCACATCATTGCCCTTTGCAACAGCAAAGCTGAACCCGGTGTACAAGGCAAAACGTAGAACAGAAAAACCTGCAGGGGCTCCACACTTTGCGATTGTGCCCTTCTACAAGCTTTAAGACTGAAACATTGAGAAGCAGAGCTTTTAATTGGGAGGCTTCTGAGGCCTCTTCTTGGCTGATAATTTCAATGATTATGAACTTATGACATGTAAAATTACAAACAAATGTATGATGAAATTACCAAATTCTCAGTTACTACCATTACCAGAATGGATGCGTTTTGGATGGCTAAGAAACATTAAAATGTTATTTTTGTAATACAGTAAAATTCCCAGTTATTTTGACTCCAGGACTCATGGGTTTACTCAAAACAATGTTTTGAGACAAGAACAAACGCATGAAAGAATGCATAATAGCTGCCGCAAGGAAACCAGGACAGGCACGTCCTTCATGAGGAGAAAGACAGTGCTGTTACTCAGAATTGTTCACATTTTGCTCTCCACTAGATTAACAAAACTCTCCCACAACAGACAGAGTGGGGAGTGTGCTTGTGTGCTTTTTCCCCAGTGTTGCCCTTCGTTTTTCAGGGGATTACTCCAGATGACAAAGATAACGGGAGCGTGGTAGCAACTGCATATCTGTTTGATCAAGTTTTGGAGGTTACGAGAGTCTATCCAAAACCCTGCTGCTTTCCCACACAGATAACCCGAGAGACAGCAAATGGGTCTGACTGTCCCCCCAGCAATCAAAGCCTCAAGAAGATTCTATACATCAAAGACGGTATAATGCTGTGATACCTACCAAGGCCCTCATGAACTCTGGACTCTTCTTTGTAGCGTTTTCTTCTCCTGTGTTGTTCCAGGCATGGGAGCCTCCCTCTCTTTTCAAAGCAGAGCTTCTTGTTGATGAAGTGGAAGAGGACTGCAGGGAGGATAATGAAGACTCCAGACAGACAAATGCGGACAAAACCCCAAAGGCCTCAGGAGTAACTAGGAACAGAAAGTCAGAAAGAAAATATCAGAGCAAGCGGGGAAAAAACTGCCCAGAAAAAGATGTGTTTTAACCACATCTGCAGCCATGGCTCTGCTTCCCCGTCCTCTCCCCAGAAGAAATGACAATGAAATTCAGCAGAACTTGGACTCGCATTAAATGGCTACAATTGGACTCGGTGATCTCAGAGGTCCTTTCCAACCATGAAGATTCTGTGATTCTGTGATCTGCATGGGCCAGTCTACTGAGGACATCGACAACAGGGTATATTACACACCAAACCCGGTCCCGATTAAGGTCTTAATTTCTGTCACATGATGAACTCCACCACAGGAAGGAGCCTAACCGATTTTATCAAACTTTCGTATCACCGCAGGATTCCGCCAGCTTCAAGAAGGGACACTCTCAATCTCTCCTGCGACAAGGGTCCAGCCAAGAAAGGGCAGTTGGTCCTAAACGATTTCTGCACAGCTCGCAGTGAATCCTCAGGGGAGGCTGCAGGGAGGATTAGCTCGGAGGGGGAAAGGCCCCAACACCTCCTTTACCGTTTGTGGATTTTCTCTAAAACCATCATATTCCACCATAACGGTACTCACTAACTTCACCACGTTTAGGAAGAACTGTTACTTTACCCTTAAGTAAGAGGTATATTACTGCACTACGTAATTACCATTCTTGGCTGCAAAAGACCAGCCTCCAGCTCGGGTAATTCGGTTTGGCTCCCTTGGTGTCAGGTCTGGCTGCACGTAACGAGCACAGTGGTTTTGCACCAGCTGATGATCTAGCCCTGTACGTCGACATTCCTATGTCAAGCTGCAGAGAAACAGCCCTATTTCAGTTTATCACCTTCTGCCTGTACCACCGGGTCTGCAACAAACCGCAGGCGCCGGCAAAAAGCTTTTAAAGCCATTTCACCTCTCTCACACATATCAAAATGCCAGAACAAGGGACAGATGCTACATACATCATCCGACGTGGATGGCAAGGGCACACACATCAAAAACTCTAAGTGCCATCTGAAAAAAAATAAAAAAATAAAAATTGGCTTGTTATTCTGGTATTTACTTCACCAGGAAGGGGTGAAGTTCAGTTATTCAAGTCAAAGCCCCCCATAAAAACGAAACATCAGCAGCATCAGTGGCACACCAGAGGTGCCTGTGATTGCAGAGCTGCTGCTCGCAGATGAGATGAGCAGGAAGGAAGGACGCAAACGGAGCCGGCCCTGCCTGTGAAACATCCCACTGGGAGTTTACAAGACTCGACTCAGCAAAAGACTTAGGCTGGAAGGGCTACACTGACTCCAGTCACAGCCTTGACAGTGCACAGTAGGACTACGATCTAGAGAACTAAAAAAATCCTAAATTAATACAAGCCAACGTGCCTCAATTTGAAACAAAAATCCCCAATGCAGAGCAGCAGCCTGCATGCAAAAAAAGACAAGTGTCTGGGGCTGAACTCAGAGAAATATGCCTTACACAAACTCCAGAGGCGGCTCTGACCTTCCTCACTCCAGCCCAAGCAAAGGACAGAAACACGCACTGAATTCCAGTAGCTTAACTGACAATAAGATCAAGTACACGTTTCCATTGCTCCCTCCTGCACTGGCACAGTCACTTGTCTGGTGATTACTTCTGTGCTCCCCTTGTGCCACGCCAACGCTAAGCAAGGTCCATGAAGACAGCGGTTCTCCCTGCCAGCACTGAAATTTGGTGCCCCAGCTTCCCTGGATAATTTGGCAGGCACATACCAGCCTTGTCTTCCCCTCCCACCTCGACCCAGGGCGTGGGATGCGAGAGCGGCTGAGCGGTACATCAACTCTGGCTATTTTCAGATGGTGAAGTCACCATTAAGTGGTCGCTGGAGCCAAGCATAAATCAAAGGAGCTGAGCATAAATCAAAGTAGCCATAACCCCAGAACATACATGACAGCCCGGCCGGGTCCCCATCACTGACGACTCCTTTTCCTGAGGAACAAGGATTATGCTCTATCTTACATAGAAAACACTTGGGATCACCAAATCTCAGCACACAAGCGTATGTGTGTGCACAAGCTCATGCAAGTGTGTGTGTGTGTGAAGCTGGAGCAGATACGTAGCAAAGTGACAATCATGTTTTGAAGGCTCTGTGTGAGCAATTTCGTCGCAAAGGGTGTGATGTAGCGGGGCAAGGACACCACTATTGCTATTTATTAAGCCCTTTTATAAAACCTCAGCTCTGAGCCCAAGGAGATGCCAGGGTTTCCCCTTCTCAGACGGGGCACAAGCAAGCCACCAGTATTTTTAAACACCAATTGTCCAACACGTGCTCCGATATGCTACACCCCGGCTGCAGAAATCCTCAAAGCGCCCCTTTTCTCCAACAGACCTGCATGGCAACATGCAAAATCCCAAAGGAAAAAGCAGACCCTTGGCATCCTAGACCAGGTATCCTGAAATAAAGTTTGGAGACAAATTACCAGCTGCTGTCCGCTCGCTCTAAAGGATCTCAGACGGGCACAACTGCACTATTGCCTGTCTGTTCTTGTTTCCTGGTCAGCTACAGAGGAACAAGGAAGTAGCAGCGTAGTGGCATAGGACTTGGGACGACCACTTAGGCTTCCCCTGCTCCTTGGGGCAGAGATGTGAAAGGCACCTCCTGTCAGAGCTCACAAAAGAACCAGCAGCACGCTTTCGAAGCCGAACCCTAACAACTGTGTCCACAGAGAGGCAGAGGTTTTGGGAGCACAGGTAAGAAGGGACTGCACAGATCCCTCCCCATACATCCTGAACAGCAAAGACCAGCTGCCAACAAGGGCTGAGATCCTGCACCATCCCTCCCAACACCCTAGGCACCGAGCAAAGAGGAAAGGTGCCCCAGAAAGACCACCACAGCTCTGGCAGGAAGGGACACCTCCTGCATAGAGGGCTCTTCCACAGCAAACCAGAGTCTGTCTCCTAAAAAGGCTCAGCCCAACTGCGAGGAGGTGGCTGGGACTTCTGCAGCACAAAGCCAAGGAGCTCGTGCATCCTGTCCCACGGCTTTAAGCAGAAGTTTCCTCTCCTCTCCCCCACATTATCAGTGCCAGATACTAGAGCTTTGTGCCACAGCATCTCTGAGGGAGGGCTGTGATTTTGCACCTGAGCACTGTCTCACATATGTGGGTAGAAACCTTACAGTCTGTGCACCTGGTTCCAGCTGAAAGCTCATACAATGAGAGGCATGCTGGCTCTCTGCTTCTCCACCATCAAGAGGAAAACATGCTGTACCTGCATAGGGTCATAGAATCATAGAATGGTTAGAGTTGGAAGGGACCTTAAAGATCATCCAGTTCCAACCCCCCTGCCCTGGGCAGGGACACCTCCCACCAGACCAGGTTGCTCAAAGCCCCATCCAGCCTGGCCTTGAACACCTCCAGGGATGGAGCATCCACAACTTCCCTGGGCAACCTGTTCCAGTGTCTCACCACCCTTTCTTTCTGGTATCTAATCTAAATCTCCCCTCTTCCAATTTAAAACCATTACCCCTTGGCCTGTCACTACCGTCACTACTCTATGTGGTCCTGGCCACGCAGCCCAGCTGTCTTCTCAACCCTGAGCTGAAGGGCTTTCTCTGCAGACTTGAAACTCTAGGCTAAGACTACGCCTGGGAAATTATTGTAAAACTGATTTGGAGCTCTGTTCTGGCTTGTGGTGGGATGTCCGGGCCTGGGAAAGCGCAGAGGAGGAAGAGCAGCAGAAACGCACACACGTCACTTGCATTACAGCATCGCTGGAGCGTGTCAGAGTTTCTCACACGAGTAAAAGGTCCAGCCTTACAGCAACAGATGACAGACTGTACCTGGGGGCAAGAAGAGGAGACACAGTGAGGCTTTCAGCTGCTGGTTCAAACAGTGGGCACCCGAGTCCAGGGAAGGAGCTGGCCACGATGTGCTTTGGGACATGGACAGTCCATTCGGCCAGGGCTCTCTCCCATTTGCTTACCCATTTTTAAGCTAAGAAATTAATGCCATAGATGCCTTTGTGCAATGCCACAGCGGGTCCACCCATCCTCATGAGGTTCAACGAGAGCAAGTGCAGGGTTCTGCACCCGGGCCGGAACAATCCTGGCTATCAATACAGACTAGGGGATGAGGTGTAAGAAAGCAGCCCTGAGGAAAGGGACTTGGGGGTGCTGATGGATGAGAAGCTGGAGATGAGCAGGCAGTGTGCACTTGCAGCCCTGAAGGCCAATCACATCCTGGGCTGCATCAAGAGATGCGTTGCCAGCAGATCCAGAGAGATGATTCTGCCACTTTACTCTGCTCTGGTGAGACCTCACCTGGAGTACTGTGTGCAGGTCTGGAGCCCTCAATGTAGGAAGGACATGGACCTGGTGGAGCAGGTCCAGAGGAGGGCCACCAAAATGATCAGGGTGTTGGAGCACCTCTGCTACGAGGACAGGCTGAGGGAGCTGGGGTTGTTCAGCCTGGAGAAGAGGAGGCTCTGGGGAGACCTTAGAGCAGCCTTCCAGTACCTGAGGGGGGCCTACAGGAAGGCTGGGGACAGTCTGTTTACAAAGGCCTGCAGTGACAGGACGAGGGGCAATGGCTTTAAGCTGGAGAAGAGCAGATTTAGATTGGATCTTAGGAACAAGTTCTTTACTACGAGGGTGGTGGAACACTGGAACAGGTTGCCCAGGGAGGTGGTTGAGACCCCTTCCCTGGAGATATTCAAGGTGAGGCTCGATGAGGCCCTGGGCAACCTGGTCTAGTTGGGGGTGTCCCTGCCGACTGCAGGGAGGTTGGACGAGATGACCTTTGGAGGTCCCTTCTGGCCCGGACCATTCTATGATCCTGTTGCCCCAGGTGACAGCGCAAGCCAAGAGCCAGTGTTTGCCGTCCTGGCAAGCTGAGGGCACGCGTAACTGCACACACTCCTTTGTGTACACTGCTTGAGAACAAACAAGAGGTGCAGTGGGAAGGGCCCCAAGGTAGGAAAGCGGAGATCAGAGATGGAAGCGAGATCAACAGAAGACATCTGACAGAGGACACAGGGTGCACAAGACATTACAGTGCTGCTCCTGCTCCAGCCTCTCCCTCAAAGCTACCTCCGCGCTACAAGATGACTTCAGGGGAGAGCCAGGGAAGAGAGGAGGGAAGTACTGCCCACGCCGTCACACGCACTGAATTCCGCTGGGTATTTGGCTTGTAGCAGGTTTCACAGCAGCTCTGCCAGCAGACTTGGCCCATCCGGCCAGACCAGGACCCAAGAGAACGAATGGAAGAAGTGCCACAATAGATTCAATTGGGGGGTCTGCAATTAAGAAAAACTTAACCCGTTCAGCTTTGCAAGGGTTAAAATTGGCATTAAATCCTATTCCAGACAATAGCTCTTTTATTCCATTTGATACCAAGCTTCCTGCAAAAGGAATGTTTACTGGTACTTTTTAATTACAAAAAAACCCATAAATTGTCTGTTTTACTGTCTGTGCTAATTACGTTTCATTATATATTTGGAGTAAGCTATGATTTTCCTGCTGGTTCCCATGACATTTTTCATTATCAACCACTAATTGTCTAGCGTGCGCACTGCATTGTGAACCAAGTAGGCTGATGCGTGGGCAGAAGTTCTAGCAAAAGCTGCAAGGCAGTGGAAGTGCACGTTATTATTATTACTATTATGATGTATTAGAAAGTTTCCACCTACTTGCATACCTACATATCCTCATGCCTACCAGCAGTGTCACAGCACAGCAAAGCACAAGAGCCCATCTGTAACAAGCCCAGCGCTTAGCAAGGCCCAGCAACAACCGAAGAAAAGACCTAGGAGTCCTGGTGGACAACAGGATGACCATGAGCCAACAATGCGCCCTTGTGGCCAAGAAGATGAATGGAATCCTGGGGTGCACCAGGAAGAGTGTGACCAGCAGGTCCAGAGAAGTCATCCTGCCCCTCTGCTCTGCCCTGGGGAGGCCCCATCTGGAGCAGTGGGACCAGTTCTGGGCTCCCCAGTTCAAGAAGGACAGGGAAGTGCTGGAGAGGGGACAGCAGAGGGCTACAAAGATGATGAGGGGCTTGGGGCATCTCTCTTAGAAGGAGGGGCTGAGGGACTTGGGTCTTTT
>KZ506419.1:214504-234475 GCA_002844005.1 Limosa lapponica baueri
CCTGGATGCCATCCTGAGGGATGTGCTCTGGGCAACCCTGCTTTGGCAGGGGAGTTGGACTAGATGGTCTCTAGAGGTCCCTTCCAACTCTGACAATTCCATGATTCCGTGAAAAGGCAGATGCCTCCAGAGCAGCTTGAGCTAATTCAGACACTTATCACGTACAAACACTACAATCTAATCCCAGCGACGCTGATAAGCAGCAGTACCAGGCTGAAGGAAGGGGGACCAGCTGCCCGTGATACACAGTAAAACCATTTAGGAGATGCAGGAGCAAATGCAGGCGGCCAATAAAGGAGCCCAAAACACCAGGAATGGTATCGCAAAACCTTCAGAGCACTTGACAGGCACAACCACTGTCATCTGTCAGTGCTCAGCCCACCTGAACGACAGCCAGGGGTCTGCCTGGAGTGCACCACCGCAAGCAGGGGAAAGGAGAAACGCCAAACAGCCCAGATTTGTCTGAATGTAGAGAGGAAGGGGGGGAACACAAACACACACATGAATACTTTAACCATGGATATCAAAACAATGGTCCTCAAAAACTTTTAGTAACTCTGAAGGGAAATTCAAATGGATTAGGGAATGCCCATGCCCCAGAACATGCAGGGAATCCACGCTTCAAAACCACGCTTCCAGAGTCTGTGCAACTTCACTGGAATGCTATGCAGTTCTCCACCAGCACCCGATAAGATGGGGATAAGAGGGTCTTCACAAAAGGGTGATAAAATGTGGATAAGAGTGTCTCCACAAACAGGGGAGTTAACTGAAATTGCCGGAGCGAGATAGCCAAAAGAATAGGAGAGTTAATTGAAACTGCAGGGCTGAGATAACCGAAAAATAGGGGAATTAACTGAAAATGCAAAAGACAGACAATTATAAAACCACAGAAGTTAAACTTTTATGTAACAGGCGGATCGAGAAGTCTATACCTTCCAAGTGTCTCAGCCAATGGGAAAGGAAGAAGGCTCCATGCGGCTGGGGAATTAGGATAAAACGGAGGCTGCGCCCTCTGGAAAATGGAGAGACCCCACAGGGGAATGCCGCAGTGGACTCTCCCTTTATTCCAATAAAGTCTTTGCAGGACTCCTCTGTCTCCTTTGTGAACATCGACCTCTGGCTACGGGATTTTCTGGACACAATGAAAAGAAACTCACAGTGAAAAAGACAGCCACAAGATTACCAGCGCAGACAAAATGTCCAGGGGGGATTTGCCATCAGTAAAGTCACAGTTGCAAGGGCGGTCCGGCCTGGGATTTGACTAGAGGCCATACAAAGATTGTGCTCTCAGTGATAGCACCGTGGGTTAGGTCATAGAAGTGCCAGAAAGGACACAAAAGTCACCAAGAGAAAGCCAAGCGAAGCAGGCAGCTTCTACAGTACAGGCAGCAAGGGCCACAAACAACAGAGCAGAGGTGAGTGTGTCGGGGCTCTGCTTGTCCATCGGTTGTGGGTAGCACTGGAAGAAGTCAGTGGAGGACCTCCAGGGGTCAGGGTGGTGAGAAGACGAGCTAAAAGAAAGTTGTTGGTACATTAAGAGACAGCCCACATAATTGCCCATGGCAGTTTAGCTTATTTAATTAAGTGTATTAACACTAGTAAATCAGAGATTTGAACATTTGTTACCAGGAAGGGAATAGATGTGATTTCCTGGAGCGTCATAGCAAAACTCGGCATGGACAAAACAAGCAAAGTACAGTCCACTTTACCCCCTTCCTGCAGAAAAAAAATGAAGCTAAAGGGGACTCAGAGGACTACCTAGGAGCTTGTACATGGGCCTGGCTAGGGCGGGGGAGGATAAAAAAAATTAATCACTCCTCATGTCATCCTTGATGAGGATGTCAGCAGTGACTTGCTCCCCTGGGGACAGTGCCACGGGCTCCAGCCAGATCCCTTCGCTGCCCTTTGCTTCAGCCCCAGCACAGACCACGCTAACATGAACGAGCTGGGCTGTGCAGGAAGACTAAGTGTTTGTTAACATTCATTCTCCTTTGTTTCGTCTTCTCTTATTTCCTAGCGCATTTTCAATTTAAAACTCCTAATAGATGGCAGTTAACACCACCAAGTGATTGTTAACTACTGCAGCTTCGTAAATGAGAACATGCGCTCAGAAGTCAAGCCCTCGATTTCAGCAGCGTCAAACGTTAACTTGGGGAGTGATTTAGATGAAAATTAAGGCCTTTGAATTAAACTACTTTTAAACCCCAAAGAACAAGTTTAGACTCTGTTGCTCAGCCAGCCGGTTTTCAAGGTATTTAATTTCAGGGAGAGATGACAGATTTCAGCTAAATTTTAATAGTGTGGTAAAACTACTGAGTGTAATTAGTTATAGCATCTACAGAACTTACTTTTTAAACTCCCACTTGAGGTAGCTAAGTAAAGTAACTTTTATTACATTTCAGAGCTTATAATAATTAAAGTTTACAGTAAACCCACAGAATTCAATAGATTTACCTGGTTATAAATCTCGGAGCATAAAAATGGTTTGCAGAGGCAGCATGTAAGTGATTCCCAGACTTTCTGCAAGGTGCCAGCCATTGAGAGAGCTGATTAGTCAGCCTTTGATTAATTGCCTGCTGTGTAAGAGCCAGGGTCAATCTACTCAATTAAGTGGAGATCAGAGATGGAAATCAAAACCTATGGCAAATGCTTCAGCACAGGATGAGGACGTACCAGCAGCCTTTCTTCCTTGCACGGACCTCTCTCCCCCTGGCAACCTGCTCTCCAGCCACAGCCGTAAGGAGATGCCGAGTAAAGAGCAAGAGCTGGACACCCCCATGTGCCTTCTCCTGTGTAGCCTTCCCACCTCCAGCCATGGTCATTTCTAAGGACTTCTTTGAGCCTGACATGCCTTGTTTTCCTCCAGGTTCTTAACCAGCCTTGCACTGAACCCAGGCAAACTTTTTGCACCTAACACACTCTTCAGAAGAGATCTCTGCAGATCTACCTTCCACCGCATGAAGGCCCAGCTTCTTCTGTTCCTCCTGAAGGCAGCTCTCTTTGATACCCCTTAGGCCTTATGAGGCAGTGAACAAGCGCTCCCTGCCCACCTCTCCGTTACTACTCACCTAAGTCTGTATATCTCATGATCCCCAAAAGTTAATCTCTTTCCCCAGTTCAAGAGTCTTTGTCAATCAGTCCTGCCCAGTACCACAAATGTCCACACTGTCCCCTCTGTGGGACCTCTTCCAGTTCTGCTATATCCTTTTGGGAAGGAGGGAACCAAAACCGCGCACAATACTTAAGGTAAAGTCTGCTCTGCCCTGGTGAGGCCCCATCTGGAGCACTGGGTCCAGTTCTGGGCTCCCCAGTTCAAGGACAGGGAACTGCTGGAGAGGGGACAGCAGAGGGCTACAGAGATGATGAGGGGCCTGGAGCATCTCTCTTACAAGGAGGGGCTGAGGGACTTGGGTCTTTTCAGTCTGGAGAAGAGAAGGCTGAGGGGGGATCTGATCAATGCTTATAAATACTTCAAGGGAGGGTGTCAAGAGGATGGGGCCGGTCTTTTTTCAGTGGTGCCCAGGGACAGGACAAGAGGAAATGGGCACAAACTTGAAACTAAGAAGCTCCACCTAAACATGAGGAGGAACTTCTTTCCTGTGAGGGTGGCAGAGCCCTGGAAGAAGCTGCCCAGGGAGGTGGTGGAGTCTCCTTCTCTGGAGACATTCAAAACCCACCTGGACAAGTTCCTGTGCGACCTGCTCTGGGTGGACCTGCTTTGGCAGGGGGTTGGACTAGATGATCTCCAGAGGTACCTTCCAACCCCATGGGATTCTGTGATTCTATGTTTACACAGCAGTGCAGTAGCATTTCCTACAAAAAAGGACAGCCTGCTTACAAGATCAGACAATTCCCCATCTTCAGAGACAAAAAGGGCTGTGCCAAGAAGCACAGAGATGTCCCCAGGATGTCACAGCTCCCAGCGAGCAAGCCCCATGCTGCTGCGGGAGAGGAGGGACTCGCGTAAGGGGGACACAGCAGGATAAGGCTCAGGGGAAGACAAAACCCAGCGGGAAGCTGTAAGTCGCTGAACACCAGAAGCAGGAGAACATCAGAGCAAGCAAAGCCAGAGGAGAAATGCTGCAACGTGCTAAAAAAAAGCACAGATTAAGATTAGTTTAAAACCAACCAGATTGTGACACTGTCCACGGGGCTACAGGAGACCGGGTCTGCAGACAGAAACCAGGAATGGTTTGGAACTACAGTTACTCCACACAGGCTGGGAAACTATCTTGACAGGGCGATGAAAACACATTATAAATAACTAGTTAAAAAACCTGTAATAGAAGCAGCTAGTCCCCAGTGTCACACGAGAATGGCTATTCTTCAACACCCTACAGAAGAAAAAAAAGCCCACAGAAATCTAAGCAATAAGCTTGGATTTGAAAAAGGAGAACTACATAAAAATCAGCGTAGCAGTAAAAAGAAATGGGCAAAAAGGTGGAAATACTTCCAGAAGACCATGTACAGGTACTATAGGGAAGCATCAGGATACTTATAAATTCAAAATACTTTAAAAGGACAAAAAAAAAGAAAATCAGTTTGTTGTTTGGGGTCAAACAGCAGATTAAGCTAATTACTGACAGTCAAGACAAAAAGGGGGAAAAGAATATCCTTCAGAATGTGAATATCACGTCCAGAGGAAGAAAAGAAAAAAAGATGGTGAACTTCTGGCAAGTTAAACGCAGAATCATAGGAGGGCGGACCAAAAAACAACTGCAACTGGTAAGCAGTGGTAAGCAACTTCCTACCCAGCATAAAAATTTAATTACAGGTCTTTTTCAAGTGTTGCAGAAACAGGGCGTCTTCCTGGGAGCTGGCGGGGTCAGAGATGATGAAGGTGTACAAGGAACACTCATGATGATAGGCCTAGAGCAGGAAAGCCAAATTTTGCACCAGTGGTACCTGCAGAGAAGCTTAAGGACATAATTTGGGTATTTTGACTCAGAAAAGGGATCTTGGTGACTGTTCAAATAGTTCTTTGAAAATAGCTCAGTGTTCAGTAACAGGGCAAATAAAGAAATATTACGAAAAGTAGGGAATAAGACCACAAAGACAGTATTGCCACTACAAATCCATGCTGTACCCCCTTTCTTCACTACAGCACAGAAATCTTGAAAAGGTTGTAATAAAACCACACTGAGACAGGCAACCTGGATAACGAGGGGTCGGAGATAGCTTCTACTAAAGGTAAAAAGTTGACTTTTTCCGACAGAGAATGAGGTAATTATGGGATCGGGGCAGGGATGGAGGGGTAATAAAATGGTAAGTAGTACGGAGGTGGCGGATAAGGAATGAATTGTAACTACTCCTTTCTAGAAGACAACTAGAAACACAACAAAATGAATAGGTATCAGGTAAAAAACACAATGACATAAATAACATTTAATGCAGCATGAGACTATGAAACTCACTGCTGCAGCACGTTGCAGGGGCTGGAAGCATAAATAGGTTAAAAAAGCAAACAGAAAATGGAGTATGGGTTCATCGCAGGCTATCAAACACAAAAACCATACTGAAACTTCTGAGTTAGAAAGTCCCCAAACTGCTAATTGACAGAACTGGAAACACATAACCAAACTCTGTTCTCTAACATTCTCCCCAGGTACTTGCTACCAGCCAGCATCGGGGATCTTTGCCTTGACACAGCACAACCCTTCTTCTGGCAGCGCACCACAGATTGCTTTTTTTTTTTTGCTTAACTTTTTAAATTACTTTTAAATTTAAAAATAATCTGAATCCATAAGATTGCAAGCTGGGTTGAGCATCGTCATCATTGTAAAATGAAAAACTAACCGCTTGGTTTGCAGCTTTCACTCAGTAGATCAAACAAATCACCTGCTCCAGTAGCTCTACCTGTCGAATAAACCTTTCTGGTCGTTCAGGGGCAGCAGTCCCAGCAGAAATGGTATCTGAAAACCAGTTCACACTGCTAATCACCCAGCAACTAACAGAGCACCACACCAGCCCAACTGGTGGGCTATGTACCCACCAGTCAATACCAGTCTCCTGGTCCGACAGCTCAACTGTACAAAAATATCATGAATATCCCATAATCCAAGCTCTTCCCTAAACTAGGGCAAGGCATTAATCTGGAGCCTTATCTTTATTCATGCTCATTTTCCTAAGGCACTCTCAGTTCATGCCAAGCAGCACAGGGAAAGGTCACTGCTCAGAATCACAGAATCTTCATGGTTGGACGGGACCTTTGAGATCATCGAGTCCAACCATACACACAAAAAAACCCAAACAAAAACCCAACCCAACAATCTAACAATCTCGGGCACTAGAGCATGCCCTGAAGTGCCACATCCACACGTTTCTGAAATACCTCCAGGGATGGTGACTCCACCACCTCCCTGGGCAGGCCGTTCCAGTGCCTGACCACCCTCTCAGGAAAGTCATTCTTCCTAAGATCTAATCTAAACCTCCCCTGCCCCAACTTCAGACCATTTCCTCTGCTCCTGTCATTATTCCCTTGGGAGAAGAGGCCAACCCCCACCTCTCTCCAACCTCCTTTCAGGGAGTTGTGGAGGGCAATGAGGTCTCCCCTCAGCCTCCTCTTCTCCAAACTAAACATGCCCAGTTCCCTCAGCTTCTCCTCGTAGGACTTGTTCTCTAGACCCCTCACCAGCTTGGTGGCTCTCCTCTGGACACGCTCCAGCACTACTGCTGGAGCAACTTACCATTGCTGTGGTAAGGAATCCTCTACCAGGCCATGAGCTCCTCCAGCCTGGAGAGTCTCCTCTCCCACAAGAATAAACACAAGCAATAGCTCTCTTGGCCAGGTAACATCATCCCAGCAATGGCAAGACAGCACCCTTCTTTCAACCTCAGCCACATGCATGTAATCATCAATCAAAACTCAAGAGACACAGGTAGTTTCACAGACGGGCTTTGCTGCCCGATGGAGAGGTCCGGGAACCGTTGCACAGAGCAACAACTCAGCTCTGCCCTCGTGGGCAAGGAAAGCAGAGAAGCCTTAGCCCATCTGAGGCAGAAACCAGTCCAAGAATAGCCATTACTTTTAGGAGACTGAAAAACATCCAATTGTCTTTGAATGAAAAACATTCAACTTGGAGAGGAAATCTTCACATCAGTTTTGATTCCCTTGACCTTTCTGGCAGTTTTCACGCAGCCAAGGAGGGAAAAAAGAGACGGGGAAGGGGAACAGAGATGGCAGGAAGAAGGGAGAGAAGGTAAACTAGAAAAGGAAAAAGCAATAGGAAAGGTCGCCCCCAAACTGGGTGACAACAGTTCAGCTTCCTACTTTGAAAATGATAATTTCTCCCAGAAAAATGACAGTATCTTTTTATTTAGCTTTTCCTTTGGTGTTGCCAAGCTTGGCCGCCAGGAAAATAAGTTTTGAATAAGAATTTTTTTGACCAGCTTTGCCTGAAACACTCAATTGGTGGTGAAGGGCAGAGCAGGAATGGGGGAAAGAAAGGAAAGAAATCAGGAGGCTCATTAGGAACCAACCACTACAATGACAGTCACCAAGATGGGTTAATACGACTCCAACCACACTTCATGCACTCGAGTAACTCCTCAAATACAGCTGGTAGGCCAGTCTTCTTCAGTGCTCAGATCCTTGCTCTTCCTTTCCCTTCCTTCTCTATTCTTTCTTTTATTAATATAGTACATCCCTCTGGTGTCTCTACCTTTAATGCTCCACTTGCTGGCTGGCTGACAGGTCTCAAAAAAGCACGTCTTTCCACTGCCAGCGCCAATTCTGTTTAATCTTGTATGGAGAAGGTGTATCAGTTAAGTAACTTTTTCTCCCCCTCCTTTTCTGCTGCAAAAAAAAAAAAGGAAAGAAGTTTGAAAAAAGAATGACAGCAATGTTTTAACCTAAATGGGAGCAATTTGCATGGAAATCACATTTTTCAGGTGCCACAGATGTGGGGGAAGAAAAAAAAAATGAAGGGTGAATTTGACACAAACACTGCCAACTGATGAACCCACAACTTTTAGATTCTTCCCGAGGGCAAAGTGCCCTGAAAAGAGAGTCTCTTCCGTACTACCCACAGCTTTATTTTCATTCTCATTGACACTACCATTGCAAGACAAAGAACCTGTTTCTTCTTTTATTTATATGCCCTCTCAAAGCCCCTCGCATGCAAGCCCTGCAGATGTAGTCAATATGTGAGTAGGTGCAGCTGGATGTGAACCCAAGTGGGAAGCGGTTTCCTTACCCTGCTTGATGAGAAAATGAGTTACACAATCAATAAAGTAGCGCCAGACCGTACGGGAAGACAGAGTCATACGATGTACTAAACAGCACCCAGACATTATCACCAATAAATCATGGTACCATGGGAGTTAGCAGGGGCACAACAGGGGTGCTAAAGCTGCTGAGAACAGAGGAGCCACACGCACCCCAGGGAAGACAGCAGGCTGCCACCAGCGCTTTAGCTCAATCGGTTCCTCCCAACAGGATTTCTCCCAACAGTTAGCATTTGTTACACGTGGGGAAAAATCTTTACACTCCAGAGCTGGCACTCTTCGTCATAAAGTAGGGTTATTTGCACCTCTCAGAGAGAGGCCTTTCAGGCAATGATTCCCACGGATGGTTTGGTTCTGGCAGCACTGCAGTAATCTTCTTGGGGACCTGCACACGCCGAACCCTGTGGCGGGGGATGCCACAGCACCCCACGCTGAGGACCACCGCACCGCACCACGCCACAAAGCAGCAGCGTAGCTATTCAGACCAGGTCCCTAGCGCTGCCCCACACGGGCAGACAACATTTTGACAAGAGCCTCAACGTCAATTTGACCGCTTTTATCTCATACTTGAAAATGCAGAGAGAGCAACCAGAGGAAAACTACCCTGCCCTTGGCCTTCCCCTGGATTCTGCCCAGCAGACTGCCCTACCAGAGGAGCCTCTCCGGCAACCCAGTTAGCAAACAAGCTACAGCTGCCATTTACTAACCCAAAAAGCATACCCGCTCTAGGAAAACCTGTACCGAGCACGAGTTTTGCAAGTGTTGGCTTTTCCACTTCCTACTTCGATGTTCCCGGTATGCCAACATAACTCACCACCAGGGTTCTTACAGAAGTAACTAAAATAAACTTTTACTTTCTAAAATAAAACAGGGCTATGTGACAGATCTGAAACAGCAAAACTTATCTGAGCAATTAGCGGTCCTGCTGCTTTTACGGTTCTGATTGGAATTCTGATCTCAAGCGAAAAAAAAACTAGTTCTCCAGTGAAAAACCACGGTGGCTCTGCATACGGGCTCCATCTGCCGGCACTCGGCTCTCCCAGCTCTGCTCAGCAGAGAGTGAACTGAAACAAAACCTACACAGCCATCAATTACGTTTTTTTCTTCTCGCAGCCTATGAATTTCAAGAAATACACCATCTGTTCATCTTCTGTGTGGGAGTTCAGTCATCTTCTTGGCAGCAATATTATTCTAGAGCAATTACCTGTGTCTTTATCACCTATCATTGTGCTTCATCATCTTTTCATCATGTGTAAAAACCAACCACTTTATTACTACAATTTCTGTAGGCAGCCCGGTCCCGTTAGTTACCATGGAAATGGTCCGTCAAGAGAAGTCTACATTTAAAGAAGTAAAAGCTGAGAAAAGGAGGAGGAGAGAAACACAAAGAGCCTGAAATGAACTTGTTTCTCCAAGTCAGAGTTTACACGCAAGAGGCACGACTCGGGCAGGCACCACTGAGATGCCGCTAACAACATAGTTAAGAATCCATCAACCTGCCGACACGGAGGACGAGTCAATGAGTCACGAGCATTACCGTGCACTCAGAGGTCAGAGACTTGGCTTTAATCCCTCAGCCGAGTCTCATGACCCGCTCTTAGGAAGGCCAATTTCTTATTACTATAAATCAAAAGCTCAAACAGGGGGAGGGAGGACAGGCTGGAACAGCAGCCGGGCGACAACAGCAATTTTCCCTTCCTTGGCAGTCACTAGCAAGGCAGTGAATTTTACATCAGCTGCACTATAGTTTATACCCATTCCTGAAAATCTCTTTGAAATAAGCTGTTTTATCCCCCCCCCAACTTCACTCTGTCTGTGCTCCACTTTCTCTCACCCCTTCCACGCATTCCTGCCTAGCTCTGCTTTTTTGCTTTTTTGCACATTGCTCTCCTTCTCTTTCCGTAAAATATACACGCGCTTGCAGCTGTTCTACCTCTCTCCTTCCAAATTCCTATATATTTCAAAAGCAGCTGCCAGTGCCAACTATTTACAGATGCTTGCTCCCCCACCCACCCACATACACCCCCTGCCTTCGCTTCATGAAATCCTGCTTTCCTTTTCATTTTTCCTCTCCTCCAGCCTTCCAGCTCCCGTGCTTCCAAGCTGTAATTGCTCTCGTGTTACTGCAGGAAAAATATTAGCGGAGTACAAAGGACTTGCTGATGCTCTGTGTTTCTAGGATGCGTCATTAGCAGCCCTGAGCTGAAACACGCCGGGCTGCAAACTGGTTGGGTTCAATTCATCTTTGTATCTCTGGAAGAAATAAAGCAATCCCAGAACTACCCAATTTGTTTAATATCAAGTACGCACGCACTGAGTTTTAATGATGCGGACCATCATTCGGAATTGCACGAGTACGAAAAATAACCACCTATTCACCATGTTCACAGCTACTTCCCGCAGCAGAATCACCCCGATCTTGCTGATCGTCAGGTAGAGAGGGAGGAAACATTTTCCAAAAGTTCTCCAGACTTAGAAGCACTTTAATTTCTGTCTGTCCACCTTGAGACACAAGGTACTCAATTTTCAGAAGTGCTAAGTGCCCACGCTTTCCATGGGTTTCTGCCTGCAAAGCATCTGAGTTTAAAGAGCATCAAAATTAGGCATTGCAAATGAGACCAAAAAAGCCCCCCAAAAACCCCCAAGGATATATTAGGAATACGCTGTCATCAGAGTTCAAAGCATAAATCTCATGGACATAAAGAAAAAAAAAGTATCAAACCTGAAAAAAATCAGAACATGCTGAGAGAATATGAACTAAGCAAGCAAAGTCACATTCTGGGCTCAGATCTCCCCTGAAAGTTTACTACGGAGCAAAAGTTGTTCCCAGCTGTCCCCTTGGCAGAAGTGCTATTGAAGGGACACTCAAACCACAGATGGACCAGACACTGCAACAGCTTCAGCTAGCGAGGAGATGGCACCCACACACCCTCCTTTATCTTTAAAGGTGTGGGCCCTGTGTTCCCCCTCTCTCTTTAGGTACCTTACACAGTGAGGTCAAGCCATCAGCTTACGTATGGTGCTTTAACCTTCTACAAGACAGGGCCAGGGAAAGCCACATCCCTGCTCTTTAGCATGGCTGGTTGGTGCACAGATTGGATGTAGATGGAGACATGCCCAGGCTAAAAAGTGGTTTCCAGCATCCTGAGCCAATGTGAGCTGCACTTGGTAGGCGTGCTGTAGAAACTTCTCCTTCTGCTAACCTCATTCCCTCCAGCCAAGCCCTCCAGACAGGCTGAGTGGCTGCTGACTCCCTGCACAGGATCTCTGTGCCCTTCCGAGGCAGATGCCCTCAAATGGAAGCATCTGTGCCACCTCTGCCCTTGGCAGCCGGGGGCAGGCAGCCGGGGCAGATGCTGGTTCTGTTTGCCTCCTCCCCTTGCCCACCATCAGGTCTGCAAAAACATCCCGCCTGGACAAGTTCCTGTCCTTCCTGGACAAGTTCCTGTCCAACCTGCTCTGGGTGGACCTGGTCTGGCAGAGGGGTTGGACTGGACAGTCTCCAGAGGTCCCTTCCAACCCCATGGGATTCTGTGATCCAGGAGGGCTGCCCCACCAGGGAACGGTGCCTGCCCTGCCTGCTGCTGCTTGGGCTGCTGTGTCCAGGGCAGTGACACCTGGCAGCAGGACACCTCAACGCATGCCATCACACACGGTCCACCACCGGGACTTGGACAGCAAGGTCCTCGTCTGTCACTCCCATTACCCCAAAGCCCTCAGCAGCTTCACAAAAATTACTTCTTCTGCTTCTCCTATGGCTTGAACAGGTGTTCCCAGTCGCTGCTGTGTGCTGGCACAGCAATCCGCCCTCTCTAGGGCTCCTACAAGAGCACACAGGAGAGGGAGAAGGGAAAGCACCACAGGGTTTGTCCCAGCCTGGCCACCCACAGCTTGCAAAAGACAGAAGAAGTGAGCAGCAGGTGAAGAAGTCCGGGCAAGAATAAAAACAGGGTACAGGATATAGAAGGATTTCTTCTTCCCTTTGGAGGCAATCCAATACACACAATCCATCCCAAAATACATAACGTACCACTCCATAAAATGGCCAAAGCACCCAGCAGGAATGGGGCCTTCCAGCTCCCTTGGGGAGCAGAGGAAGAGGAACCAGTATGTCCCCTCTTGCTCCCCCTCCAGAGAATCATAGAATTATAGAATTGCCAAGTTGGAAGGGACCTTTTAGATCATCGAGTCCAACCATCAATCTAATACTGACAAAAAACATCACTAAACCATGTCTCTAAGCACTACATCAACCTGTCTTTTGAACACCTCCAGGGATGGCGATTCAACCCCTTCCCTGGGCAGCCCATTCCAAGGCTTAATAACCCTTTCTCTGTAAAAACTTTTCCGAATATCCATCCTAAACCTCTCCTGGGGCAACTTGAGGCCATTTCCTCTTGTCCCATCACCTGTGACTTGGGAGAAGAGACCGACCCCCCCTGGCTACACCCTCCTTTCAGGGAGTTGTAAGATAGCGAGAAGGTCTCCCCTCAGCCTCCGTTTCTCCAGGCTGAACACCCCCAGCTCCCTCAGCCGCACCTCCTAAGACTTGTTCTCCAGACCTCTCACCAGCTCTGTTGAGCTTCTCTGGACCTGCTCCACCACCTCAATGTCTTTCCAGAATCACATGGGGTTGGAAGGGACCTCTGGAGATCATCTAGTCCAACCCCCCTGCCAAAGCAGGTCCACCCAGAGCAGGTCTCACAGCAAAGAAGTTCCTCCTCAATTACAGTTTCCTGTAATGAGAGGCCCAAAACTGGACACAGTACTCAAGGTGGGGTCTCGCGAGTGCCGAGTACAGGGGGACCATCACTTCCCTGGTCCTGCTGGCCACGCTGACACAGGCCAGGATGCTGTTGGCCAGGTCGCTGAGAGCCAAAAAGCATCTCCCCCCTGGCACCCAGGAGCTGCTGCAGCAGCAACACTGCAGAGCCCACACCACTTCTCCTGCTGAGGATGGTGGCAGGCAGAAGGTCTGCTCATCCCTCAGGAGCATCAAGTATCTGCAGCATTCCTAACAGCCAATATGAGCTTCCAGCTGTGTGCACAGCCATCACCTTCCCAGCCTTGAACTGGCTGGGACAGGAGTAGGGAGAAGGTGGGGTTTGGCTGCTTTCAGATAATACCTGCAACCCTATCTCCTCCGTGGTCTTGCATGATCACCCCTTGGCATGACAACTAACCTGTGGACTCAGCAGAGATATTCATGAGCTGAGCTGGCATTTGACAATCCCGAGCGGAAAACAAGCAATGGCTTGACAGAGCAGGCTGGGACAACACGGGGTGCACCAAATGCTCATCCAGCACAAGGTCACTATTGCCTGATTTTACCTCACCAGTGGCAACCACACGGTTGGACCATCTAAACTGGGCTTCGAACCATCATAGATTCATTCCACCCAGTGATCCAGCATCCCTCGTCACCAAACCACAGGGCAGGGAGAGCACTGGGAACGGCTCAGGAAGAGGAGCAGCACTAAGGAGGGAGAAAAACAGAATTGCTTAAAAAAGGCATCATCAGCTCTTTGTTCTGAATTGCTTCTGCCAAAGAACCAAACAGAAGGCAGCCTTGCGTCTTTCATGGTTTTGCAGGTATAAACAAGCCAACGCAGCTAATCCAGCCATCCTGTCTGCAGGAGTAATCCAGGAACCAGAGCTCCCACAGGAGTACGGGCACCCCTCGGTGAGACACCGGCAGCCAAAACCCCAGGGTCCCCGGCAGGCACGGAGCAGGCAGCCTGCCTTCTCACGGACAGACTCGCTCCATTTGTCCGGAGTTCTGTGACAAATGAATGTAAATGCTTTAATAAGCCCAACTTCGATAAAATGATAACATGGCATCGCATTAAGCACTTTCAAGATGTCAACCAAGGCTGGGACCCTGCAGCTCATGGGGCCCATACAGCACCTTCCTCTGCCTGGGTGCAGGAGAGCTTGCAGGCACAACGGGGAAGGGGTAAAGGACAAACCACACATCAACGGCGGTGACAGGGACAGAAACCAGGACATAATACCCCAAAACGCCGATGGGAAGGATTAGGTTAATGAAGAGGTATCATTAACACCTTTCCTGTAAACTCTGTAATACCTGTATAGCCATACGTATAACAACCCATATTTCTGGGATCAAAGCAGTGTTGATTATTTCAGTTCACAGTGTGTTTCTGCCCCCAGTTCAGCAGCGGCCTTGACTTGTTGCTTAAAAAAATTTAACAATAAGAGCATTCCTGGCCTCACCCTAGGGCAGCAGCTTACCGGCAGTGCTCGATAAAGCACCCACTCAGCACCGCTCGCACCAGTCTGCCTGGCAGAGGAGCGGGGCTGGACTGGATTCCGAGGCAGCTCGCGGCCGGGGAGATGGGCGAGACACAAATCATCAATTCTGACAACAGCCAGGTAGGAAAACAGGAGCTCCCTCAGAGCTTAGGGGGGAAAAAAAAAAAGGTTGGAGATCTCAGAGGATCACATCGCCTGTTGTTCTCGCATCGCTTCGGGAACACGCACGCTTTTTTATTTTTCTGGATATATTACTGATTTATTGGTTGTTCCACAGGCTTTTTACAGCTTTTTTAGCAAACAGCAGCTCAAGCAGGCAGCCACAGTCAAACCAGACCTGTGCGGTGAAGAGGCAGAAAATCCTGACCCAACAGTTTTTCCTTCCTTGGTACAGGTTTGAGGAAGACAGACGCTACACAGAGACTTTCCTCTGCAGGTAGCCACATGCAATCACAGTGTAAATTCTTGAAAACATAGAATCATAGAATTGTCTAGGTTGGAAGGGACCTTTAAGATCATCTCGTCCAACCATTAACCTAACTCTGAAAACAAAAACAACAACAAAAAAGAAACCCACCAACAAAAAACCTGAAATACACCCACATCACTAAACCATGTCTCTGAGCAGTATGTCAACCTGTCTTTTTAATCCCTCCAGGGATGGTGCCTCCACCACCCCCCTGGGCAGCCCATTCCAAGGCTTGATAACCCTTTCCGTGTAAACGTTTTTCCTAATATCCAATCTGAACCTCAACATCATTGACAATCCCCTTCAGATCGTGTGCTGCCCTGTTACTTAGAGATATTTCAAGACAGCTTTATGCTGTCTTTTGCTAACATTGGTGCACGAGGCCAGCAGAGTACTTTAGGAACCTCCTGTTTTTCACTCCTCCCATAACTGTAAGCCCACAACATCTGACCTTCAGCTAAACAGACCAGCAGTCCACTTGCATGCTCCATCTCATGGCCTCCTGCACCAGTCAAGTCTGGAATCCTTCATCCCCAAGTTGTGAATTTTTTTTCTACTTTAAAGCCCAAACTCAAGATGAGTTTATCAGACAAGGGGTTGCAAGTCCTCGGGAAGCATTTATCCTCTCCAGGGAACAGCTCATGACAGAAGTTGCTGCCAGCAATGAAAGGCAGTTAGGATTTTCCTGGTTAATATAAAAATAGTATATATAAATACTTGAGCAAAAGCCATTACAATTGTGTCTCATTCTCCAGCCTTAGAGAAATCAAACTCTCTTGTATGGAAAGAAGTTGGAAGTGAAAGGATCATCAAAAAAATCCAGATGAGCCCCAAGATGATTCTACTTGCAAAAATTTTGGGCTTGTGTTAAATGAACACATTAGTCCTGGGGAAGTAGTGGCAATCAAACACTCTTATCAGCAAAAGCCTTCGGCTGTGGTAGAGCTTAAGCAAGGCACCCCTGGCCTGACAAGGAACGATCTCCGCAGAAGAGGATCAAGAGATTGGCTTTCTGTCCATCTACTTCGTACATGGCATTGCGTGAGACACTGCAGCAGAGATTTCAGCTGGCTTCAAGCTAGCTTGCACAAGTAATGGAGACAGTTTAGCCCTGGCAGAAACGCAGAGCTAATAAATCTTGCCAAGGATTAGTTTGTGGAATAGACACAGAAAAGCCTGTAAGCTCTGGGATCTAGCCCTTTCATCTATGAAGAGTCTCCAACCACTACGGTGCACTTACAGCCAAGAGACACCAGTGCCACGTCCAGCTGACACCACTGGGCTGCATCTTCTTCCACGGAGGTGACATCTTCCACGGGGGCAGCCCGTGTGGTTGGAGCTGGGACCGTCTCTGGACGGGGCACAAGAACCAGTCCTTCCTCTTTTCTCGGTACGACTGCCGCATACTGCATCTAGTGTCCATACTGTCACATACTGCCAACAAAGTAAGTAACAATTTAACTCCCCTTTAAAAAAAAAGGCACAAAAAAAAGACAGGTTGTGGGAAACTGGACACACAAGGAGATCTAAAGAAAGGAGGACCGTTTAGGCTGAAAAAAAGGAAGATTACAAGAGAGAAACATAAAAAAATCCCTATGAATAGAAAGGGGATTATCTGATCTCTGTATCTATTAGATACAAAATCTGTCAAGAGCGAGTTAGATACAGTTCACCTGGACATGAGGCAGGGGAACGGACCTGTGGCCCTTTCCAGTTATATTTTCTATGATTATCTGTGCTCCTCAGAACTCATGGCTCAAGGCATCCTCCTGCTGATCAGTAAACGAAGCCTGCCAAAATAGGATTTGGTTTCCATTTTGTTCAAGCTAGAGAGTTTCATCACAAAGCAATAGCGTTTCCTTATAGCCTTGGCTCCTAAATATCCCAAAAAGAAAGAATGAAAAATAACCACAACTAAGCAATGAAAAAGAGAATAATTATACAAAAGGAAAGTCAGTATTAAATTCCATTAGGCAGAGAAACACAGACTCTATTAAATTTATTGCTTAGTTCCGAGACTTGGGAAGAGTCTCTTCATTTCCTGTACTTCTTGAGTATTTACTATGTCCCCTATGAGCTAAGACTTCCAGAGTCATTTTAATGTCATGTTCTAAGCACTTCTGCATTGTAAATCATCGATTTTTATCTCCTTCTCCCAATCAATGCAAAGATATTTATGCTGAAGACATAAAAGCTGTTGACACTATAGAAAAACCAATTACACCCTGCAAGACGTTTACTTTTGGTCATTGACATCACGGAATTATCCATTACACTTCGCACATGCCTGCCATTTACAGGAAAGCAGAGTGACCTTGCCTGCCTGAAGTTTGCACCTCTGCGACCCGGTGAGGCGAGGGGGCAGGAGCTTGCAGCGGAGCGCGCCGTCCCGGGCTCAGGGAGGACCTGAACTGCAATTCGTGAAAGCTGGGAGAAACCAGGAAAGCAGAACCAGCTCTCACGTCAGCCCCGCTCCTGTGCTGCAACCAGACAATGCTTGCTGTCAGAGGCAAGATGCTGGCTAGACAGATCTTTCTTCTAACCGCTACGGTCATGCTTCCCTTCACAGCCCCAGGGGCAGCCTGGGAATCTTCATCATCTCTCCATGTTTGCCAGTGCTTCACGGATGGTCCCTGCATCCGTCCTCTGTGCCAGGTAGGTCCTTCTGTCTCTTCCCACTCCTACACACGGGGCGAGCAATGGCTATATTCGAGCTCCAAGGCAGACACATGCTGAAGCACCTACAAGCTCCTGTTATAGTAATGGTCTCGAGCACACCACGGTCCCTTTTCACTGGCCGCCCTAGTTTCCTTCTCTTGGATAATGCTGCATCCTTCCTGGATGCAATCGGGATACCGGGCACAGAAATACAGAGCACTCTCGGATGGCTCCCCCACTCCATGCTACTGGCACGTCAGGTTCACGGGATGAGCCAGGAACCAGCTCTTTTTTATCTTGGCAGAACCGCAACACGCTTGTCAAGCCTCTGAGTGAGTTATGTTCATGACTCGCCCACCCATCCCCGTCTTGCACTTTCTTCTTCTAGCGGCAGCAATTCACACCTTCCCAGCAAAGCAGCCATGAGTCTGTGCTTCCTGGGAAGGACCCACCACCAAAGGAGCCCACCCAGGAGATACGCTCTCCCCAGGCTCAGCATCACACTCTCTCTCTCTCCCACGTCACCGGCTCAGCAACGAAAGGAGGGTTCCTGCCACACTGTGACTGACACAGGGACGTGGCCCGCCATCACACGACTTGATGCTTGCTTTCTCACGTGTCAGACAGGAAAGCATTTCACCCAGCGCTAAAACAGTCACTAGTACTTGACGAAGAAGTGTATTGAACAAGCAGACACGGGAGAGTGCTGTACCTTCCCTACCACTGCTATACGCTTGCTCTTTCCACTCCAGGTGTTTTTCCAGATCTTATCTGAAGCCGCCACATGCCTGTAGCCCCAGCAGGTGAGGAACAGCCTTCCCAACTAACTCCAGACAACTGCATTTCATTTTAAAACCTTGGTAAGATCTCCCAGTGCGGAAGGCTAATGCCAGTGAAGTCAGGGAGCTGTGATGCTTACACCAGATCCAGCCCGTAAGCCATGAACACACCTTGAATAAGAGCATATAAAGAGAGAGAACATTAAGCACCCCGCGGTCATCATTCTCTCTGCTGGTTGCAAGAGCAAAAATTACAAAAACAGGGACACCAGCAGAATCTTTAGGGTCCAGAGTCATCCTGCTTGATTCCCTAAGATCCCGACTGCCCCAGCTGAGTGAGGCAGAAGTATCTCTCATCAGTAGAACAATTAATTTCTGTTGTGTCTGGTAGCTACAAGTTCCAGGCATTGCATGGGAGATTTATTCATTCATAGCCAAACTGCTTATACGGAATCTATTTTATGTCTTTGGACTTTTCATGAGAGGGAGTTGGGGTTTTTATATTTTGTTGTCAAAACAGGCAGAACTCAGCCAAGTTCACTGCAGAGCCGCCCCCACTAATAGGAAACCGCTGGGGAAGAACAGCGATAAAAAGCCCCACTGTGTTTAAAAACTGACAACTGCACTTTAACACTCAAACTTTAGGAAAAAAATGGGGTTTTTTTTCACCCCCCCTCTGCTACTGATCAGCTGCTGAACACCTGGAGCATCAGGCAGTCAAAGGAACAGCCTGAGAATGCCGAGCAGATACTGAGGGCAGAAGCAGAGGTCCCTTATTTTAGTGGCCGACAGAGGCGTGCACAAAAAAAAAATAATACTAAAGACAAGAATTTGCAGCGTATCAGCTCAATGGCATTGAGCCCCTTGGCTATCTCTCGTCTTCAAAAAATCAAAGCCATCTTAAACAATAACAGTATAAAATTATGCTGATTTCATACTCTAATCGAATCAAGCACGACAGCACATGTGGCTCAGTTTTAAGCCACAGAGGAAATAACAACCTTCATTCACGAGGAAAACGTGTACACAGGGATTTGGCATCATTCTGTTAATCCACTTTAGAGTCACACCTTCGTTAATTAGAAAAGAGGGAAATTAATTGGTACAAACATAAATGAAGAGTCATCTCTACGTAATACCTACGCAACATTCACCATGCAGTCGTCAATCGGAGTCAAAAAAACTCACCAACGGGTCTCCCACCTGCAAACAGGTACAATTTCAGTATCTGAAATTCAAACGGAGTGATCTGACAGAGGGTTTGCTCAATTCACCTGGCCACCTGAACAAACCACCCCCACCACCAGCCCTCAAAAACGCTCTGCGCTTCCACGGGGGGGGAACCAGACTGATGCACACCTGCTGTGTTGCAGTACTCGCCCCTGACTTCAGACTCCAGCAGTCCTGGAATCTGAAGGAAGGAAACCCAACAGGGAAAGTCCACCAGGCTCAGAGAAGGCCAAGGACAACACGTGAGGGGAAGAAACCGAAAGAAGGCAGTGCATTTGCAGTGGTCTGGAAGAGACCATACCACAGAATCATAGAACAGTTAGAGTTGGAAGG